>PVKM010033112.1:0-16114 GCA_004027735.1 Carollia perspicillata
TATTAAAGGGAACCTGCTTCTTTATTGGGATCAAACCAAGTCTTTAGGAAAAGGTGTAATCAAATAAACATAGAATATTAGAGTTGGTACGGAATTTGCCAAAACTCTATTTTATAAATGAGAAATGGAGGTCCAAGTTAGTTGAATAACTTCCCTTTGATCATTTCATTTTGGATGATCTAGGATTCTAAATAGTGTAACTCTTTATCTTACATTTATTACACGGAAAATAATACCACTATAATTATTTGCCCCAATTCTGAATTCTGAAAGCTATATTTTTACATTTTGGCAACTAACTCCCCATCCTTAAATGCTGCATAAAACAACCTCCCCAAATACTGGAGCTACACTTGCTTTTCCCACAATATTGACTATCGAAGGAAAAAACTGCAGCGGACACAGTTAAACAGGCAAGAAAGAGTTTAGTGAAGGCTATTTCAATAGGAGGGAGAGTCTGGAACTCAGTCTTGGCCTAGTTCCACTGAAAAAGGGATGGGAGAGTTTTTAAGAGGTAGGTTATGAGGATTGTTTGGCACCTGTTTTTGCTAACTGACTTTGCCCGAAAGAATAGTAAACTTTCTCCTATCTTTAGGACAGGAAGTACATTGGAGAGAGATGCCTGGAAGCCAGGCTCCCACACCTTCCACAGAGACAGTGAAGTAAGGCATGGTCTTCCTTAATGATTACATGTCAAAGGGATGATGCCCAGGTTCTTGATAAAGGCAGTCCAGGGTGATGAAACCAGCAAGAGGCCTCTGAAAACATTTTTGTCTCAGAGGGGCAGAAACAGAGCTTATAATTCTGTTTTCCAAAGGAAATACCAGGCAGAGGGAGAGACCTCTGTGGTTAGACCCACAGATTTTGTAAGGGCTGAGATGGGGGCACTTCAGGGGCCAAGGAGCAGGGAGAAGCCTGAACACAGCTTTGTCAACCTAAGGAGAACATTGAGGCCCTCCTGGTCACGCCCAAGGATGTCTCTTCAAAGGAAGTTGATGTCATTGTTTTAATGCTAATTATATCAGAGTCATCTAAAATCAGCCAATGAGGTTTAGACATTTGTCAAATTTTATGTTCTCTTCTGGCATAAAGAGCCAATCATTTTCTGTGTATCTTGTTGGGGGATGGTGAGGACAAGGATGCCAGTTCTTCTCTCATACTATCTCATTGACTTGTAATACATAAATTCATACTCTCTAGCTCCGTAGTAAGTTTTTCCTCTTCCTCATTTACCACCCAGAAGAGTTATTTACTCATAGAAGGAGATCAATAGATAATTAATATAATTCATTCGATACAATTCATAGAATGAGGGTGGAATAATGCAAGAATCCAGTGTGTCCTGCAACTTATTAAAAGGAATTAAAAGGAACTTCATGAAACAGAAGAATTGCAGAGAGGGAAATGACCAGAAGTCTTGCATGAACACTGATTTACATAAGTCGCAGGAGTGTTCTAATAATGTAAACAGTGACTACTGCTTTAAAAAAACTCGTACATCACAACATTGAGAAGATCAGAAGGGACATCAGGTTCATCAGGTGTGTGTTTGATCATGAGGTAAAGACCCTAAAGGGAAAATTGAGAAATGTTACCTAGACCTATGTCATCTAGACACTGTAAGTCTATGGTATGTAGAATGTAGACGTGTGTTTCCTGGTGAAGATAAAAAGCGATTGTCCTTGGATTGCATTAATTAAATGGTTGGAAGTGGTCCAATGGGTATTTCTGTTTTCAGTCATAAATCTTGTAGTGCCACTGAAGTTCTAAAATGGGTATAGGAGTTAACTTGATAAAGAATTAACATAATAGATATAAATTTGATTTGTGGTGGTGGGGGTGTAAGAAAAAGAGACCAACACCAACTTCACTATTGTTCTTATAAA
The DNA here is from genome assembly GCA_004027735.1 of Carollia perspicillata. Classification (NCBI taxonomy): domain Eukaryota; kingdom Metazoa; phylum Chordata; class Mammalia; order Chiroptera; family Phyllostomidae; genus Carollia; species Carollia perspicillata. Next base: position 1,887 of record PVKM010033112.1, read on the forward strand.
AGAGGGTCTCATGTGAAATATTTTGCACCCGTTACAGTTGTACTGACTTACATGTTAATCTTTCTAAAAGCTGACTTTTAAAATTAACTGTGTGAATTTGTTTTCTTTCTTTTTTTTCCTCCAATTTCTTAGCCCATGAACCAAGTTACTTTCTCCTAAACTTGACAGATTAAGGCTAATGTCGAAGGAGCGGCCACCTACTCTTGGTTTGAGCTCTAATTCCCCCACCGCTCACCACTTTCACCATTGGAAGGAAACAACCCAACACTGCCATACATCAAGGAATGGTTGCTGTCCCCGCCCAAACATGTGGTGACCGCGATTTTCTTCCTGACAGCATTCTCAGTCACTTTACACTAATAGTCACAATGGCCACTTAGTGACAAAGGGCATGAGGACTAGAGACCAAGAGAGAAACAAGAAATCTCCAAGGTTGTCATCCTTGTAGCAGAGTAAATGGCAGACTGTGGCACCTTATTAACAGTGGAACCTCAACTTTCTCATCCGATTCTACGGTAATTGGTGGTAGAGAGCAGAACACTAAGGTGAGAAAATGTCACCTCCTCTTTCTAAGGCAAGTCATTACACTGAGCTCAGCCTGCCTGGCTGTTTTTTGAGCTGCTGACAGCCTGCGTCCCAGCCGACCCCTGGGAGTGAGGGGTGCTGAGGCCTGAATGTGCCCGCTGCGCGGTTACTGTTCTGACAGCCGTTTCTGCACCAAGTGTACAAGCTGTTTATTTTCACATGTTAGCTTTTACCTTTTATGTTATTTGTATTGCCACAACGGACACTGTCTACTTATTCTCTGATGATCTTGTTGCCAAATCTTGTGGGTAATAGCAGAAATGAAATAGGATCTTTTCATAAAGAAAAAGGAACTGTCCAAGGTATTTAACCCTAACATATGTTATTAGGTAAAATTTAACAAATTAACACAATTATTTGATCAAAAAATAATTTTGCTTGAAGAGACAGAAAGTGAAAAACTGTAAGTTAAAAAAATAAAGAAGGATTAAAAATGACTACATTCTCAGAGTATGGATGGAAATTTTCCTTTTCTCTAAACGAGTGGCCTGAAGCTATCTATATGTACTACAAAGACAAATGATACACCAATAATAAAAAAAAAAAAAGATTGACTTTGATGAACCTGTTAGCTGAATGTCACTAAATACTCACTTTAAATTCATCTACTACTTCTGAAAATTGGAGACACATGTATAGCTATGTAATGTTTTTGAAGATAGACAGGTGTTTCTGGGCTATTTTCAAGGCCTCTACATACTTGTGACTATCCACTGTCTCTGAAAAGAAAAACGTGTGGATCCTTGCCTCACAACAACTTCTTGTGGTGTTTGGGGGTTTTTTAAGTATATTTTATCTATTATGCTATTGTAGTTGTCCCAATTTTTTCTCCCTTTTATCCCCCCCCACCGCACACCCCCCTCCCTCCAGCATTCTCCCACCTTAGTTCATGTCCATGGGTTGTACATATAAGTTCTTTGGCTTCTCCATTTTCTATATTATTCTTAACCTCCCCTGTCTATTTTCTACTTACCATTTATACTTCTAACTTCCTGTACCTTTCCCCCACTCTCCCCACACCCCAATGATAATTGTCCATGTGATCTCCATTTCTGTGATTCTGTTCCTATTCTGCTTGTTTGCTTAGTTTTAATTTTTGTTTTTTGTGTTCAGTTATTGATAGTTGTGAGTTTGTTGTCATTTTACTGTTCATAGTTTTTTATCTTCTTTTCCTTAGATCGATCCTTTTAACATTTCATATAACAAGGGCTTGGTAATGAAATCCTTTAGTTTTACCTTATCTGATAAGCACTTTATCTGCCCTTCGCTTTGCTGTTTTTTATATGCTATTTTGTTAGCAATACAAGTATTTTTACAGCATGAATTTAGGGTATTCCTGTGACACCTCTCCTGCTGCTATATTGTTAACTAAGAGTCAGAAGACATTTAAATTAAGAGCAATCTAGAATCTTCTGGCTACTCTGATAAATGTTTGTTGAGAAGGAGATATGTCTTCGCACTTTTTTGAAAGGAGCCATACTGATCAGAAAAATAATATTTTTGAAAGAATTAAATAAGAACAATATACCCCACCCAACTAGCTTACTGTTTAGAAAAGCTGACATCATTCTCAGCTACCAGATCCTCCACCCCGAGTGTCCCACTTCTGCTGCCTTTATTGCCCAGGAAATGCTGTTGTTTTTAGATCCCCCCTGTGCCCCATAACTTTGTAATGACATCTGTATCCGAAAGACTCCTTTGTTTATCACACACACTTCAAGGTCAACAGAATGTAGTCGTTTGGCAGAGTGGCTTTTAAAATCTGAGCTCAAAAATAGATTTTTACAAGGAATATATTCTACCCATCTAGCAGCCTTTCAGAAAATACCTGTTATTCTGATATAAAAGAACATTGTTCAGTTTTCTGATTTAAACGTCTTTTTCCCAGGTATGCTTCAACTGGGATGGTGGGCAAAAGATCTGGTGGTGAAAATGCAGGTGTTTTTCTGTATCACTGCTCTGACCACTTCTATGGGTATTGTTGATAAAGAGGCAGAAAGTGAATAAGAAGGGATACTAATAGAGCCAATGTGGAAGTAGCTGTGTGGCCAAGCCCCAATCTCAGAGTACAGTCCTAAGGACACACTGCTTTTGATCAGGTCCCAGTGGTAGATTCAGGTAATGTCTCTTAAGCTGTATTTCATAAAGTTCTCCAGAGAAGCTCTACAGAAAAAATGCTGATTAACCATCAATATTTGTTCTGCAGGGTGGTCCAACCTCACTCAACTAAGGAGATCTCACCTAAGACTAAGAATAAGGTGAAGAAAGATTTTTGCATTCATAGCTAGAGATACAGTGATTCAGTGGCTGTTAATTGGCATTGAGCGGTGTGTAAAAAATCACAGGCCGACACCTTTCATTCACTATATCTTTTGCAGAAGTTATTTCCAAAAGTTTTATAAAAGTGTCTCTACATTCCTGCTTAAAAAGGTCTTCTTTCTCAATCATAATCTTCAAGGAACCAAAGCGATTTTCTATATGATACAGTTAGTGGGAAATATGGTATTTGGGACAAGAGGTTGGTTTTCAAACTCCCATTTGGTGTTATCAAAAGCTTTCTGCAGCTGGTTGAATTTAAGCTGACCACATTCTTAGCCCATACACACACATGTATGCATATATATGGGCTAAGAATGTAATATATATGTACATTACATTTTGTCTATAAAGATCAAGAAATGTGACTTGGATTGAAAACATGACATTCACTTTTCCTGCTGAATAATTAAGTCTGGTCTAATTAATGCATTATAATACTTGCTGGGATTTGTATAGAGTCCCACACATGCACACAGCTGTGGTTTACACACTTAATTTATATACTCCATCTGGACAAAATCTCTGTGTGTGTGTAATCTTTGTCTTGTCTGGAGTAAAACAATAAGGTTTCTTCTGTACACTATGTGACTTTGCAGGGATTCAATAACCACAGTGAAGCACCCTACACCATGGAGGTGTTGCTCCCAAGACCAGAAGGGATTCCTGTCCAATCATGTTGTGGAAGTATTCTACTTTGTGCTACTTTTCAGGCTACCAAAATTTATAACTGCTGTCTTCAAATGTGAACTATGAAGTGAAGCAAAACAATAAAATGAAGAGTTCTACTGAGTTCTGTGGTTGCTGTTCTTAAATATGATGCGCAGAAGTCCCCTGGAGGACAGGTCAGACCACAGATCAGTGCCCTTCTCCTCGCAGTTTGTGGTTCCAAAAGTCTAAGGGGCATTCCTAACAAGTTCTTCAGAGATGCTGATGGGGTGGGTCTGGGAATAAGGTGTGAGAACCTGTGTTCTACAGGGTTTCTCAGGTCACTCGGAGGAGTGCCAATCCATTTATTTTCCTTATAAGCTTAATTATCTAGATTCACTTTGGTGAATAACATGGTGTGGAAATAGCAAACGGGCACAAATGAAGAAAAAGCTATGCACCATGCACCCAAAGTGAAAATACAGTCAACCACTCACGAGCTACATGTTCCACCCTTCTTAGTCATAGATGAGTTAACATCAACATTAGTAAATTCAACATAATTTTCATTGATTATCAACTAGCTTCTATGTTCATGAGTATATAGGTTTTCATTCAAGCCAATGGTGTAGACAGTCTCTCAGTTGTAAAGCTTACAGAGAGCAACACTAAGAATGGGAAACAGACAAACTCCAGAATGTCATTTTAACCACAAAATTAAACTCTTCAGAGGAAGCAATGCCTACATATAGTCTAAAAATAACACAGAGAGATCATAGTCAAGCAATTTGCAACTGTCTATTTTAGGTCTTAGCTATTCATCTAGATTTGTACTGATCAGCCCATGGGGCTGTCGAACACTTGAAAAGTGCGAACTGAGACGTGCTGTAATACTTAGTGTCAAAACAGAAAGAATGCAAATGTCTCATTAATGATTTGCTTTCATATATATTGCATATTGAAGTGATAACATTTTAGACAAGTCTGTTTAAGTAAAATGTATTATTAAAATTAATTTCACCTTTTCTTTTACTTTTAAAAGTGTTGTTACTAGAACACTTCAAATTATTTATGTGGCTTATGTATATCTCTGTTGGGCAGTTCTGGCTTAGGTCTTTAGCTCATTTTAACCCATCTCAACACAAAGCTTTTCATTCTTTTCACCAAATGCCAAGGGCATCTTTGATGAATACGTCATGGCGTTAGCTGGGTTAAGGCCAGCACTAGCTCAAGCCATGTCAGTATCCAATGCTTGATAGATAGCTCCTCATCCTCAATGCACTTTCATCTGCCAGTGTTTCTTGTTTGATTTATTATTTAGTAGCATATCTGTTAAAGAAAACTATTCAAGAAAGTAAGCTTCTGCTCTTGACTTTTTTCCTTAGTAGTTTTGAATCATACTGCTTCAAGTGGGACATTACCCACATACACAAACTTAGATATTTATTATGTAATGGGATAAATTGATGACACCAAACATTTTGGGCATATGGGTAGGGAGATGTCACTGACAAATAAGTGAGGAACACTGTCATCAGGCTTTTTGTCAACAGTGTTGGATGCTAGAAACAATTGGACAATTTAACATTCCTTTTAAAATAATGTAAGTTTATATCCAGCTAAAATAGGCATTAACTGTTAATATTTAAAAATCAAAAACAAATCAACTGCTCTGAATGAAATTGGAAAAAAGTTCCCATTTAACAAGGAAGTTACTTGTTTATAACAGGTGATATTCCAGGTAAAGTGAAGAAAAGAGATCTGAGTGAGAAAGCATCCAAAAGAGCAGGACCTGAGGATGGTCTGATGGTGAAGGTTGGTGCCCAGAGCAACAATTCAAATTGGATTGAAGAAGAAAAGGCTTTGGGAAGAAGTTCTTCGTGAATAAAGAAGAATTAATTTTAAAATACAATCAAGACAATTTGTGTAATGCTGGAAAAAGAGAGTATCTATAAGGATGAACTGAATACAAAAAGACACCCATTTGGAGGTTTGGAATGTCTGTGATAGTGTAATGCTTATTATCGTCACGGGCATCAAAAATGACTTTACAATCTTCTGCTTGCAGATTCCTTCTACTTGGATTAGTTTAACAGGATTAATTCAGTCCCTCTCACAGATTAGAATTCAATAATAATAAAGCATACTTCAAAAATTGTTTTAATGTCATTGTGTGTTAAATTTTTTTGAATAATGACCTTTACTTTTTATCTTTAAATATTTTTTTAGGTATTTTCCCCATTACCATTTAGTCCCCTTATACCCTCTACCCACCCACAATCACCACACTGTTTTCCATATCCATGAGCCCTTTTTCCTTTTTGCTCTATCCCCCTACTCCTTAACCTCACCCCCACTCGCTGTCATCTGTTCTTCATCTATGAGTTTATTTCTATTTTGCTTGTTAGTTCAGTTTGTTCATTAGATTCTACATATGGGTGAAATCATATGTAAAATCATTCTCTGACCAGCTTTTTTCACTTAGCATAATGTTCTCTAGGTCTATCCATGCTGTTGTAAAGGGCAAATTTTTCTCCTTGTTTACAGCTGGGTAGTATTTCATTGTGTAACTGTCCCATAGTTGTTCTATCCACTCATCTACTGATGGACACTTTGGCTACTTCCATATCTTGGAGATTGTAAATAATGCTGCAATGAACATAAGGGTGTTATGTTCTTTTGAGTTAGTATTTCAGGTTTCTTCAGATATACTCCCAGAAGTGGGATTACTGGGTCAAAGGCAGATCCATATGAAAAGATGCTCAACATCACTAATCATCAGAGAAATGCAACTTAAAACCATAATGAGATATCATCTCACACCCGTCAGAATGGCTGTCATCAATAAATCAACAAACAGGTGCTGGCACAGATGTGGAGAAAGGGGAACTCTTTTCCACTGTTGGTGGGAATGCAGACTGGTGCAGCCGCTGTAGACAGCAGTATAGAGATACCTCAAAAATTAAAAATGGCCTTTACTTTTAAAAAATTATACAACTTCATGATAAAGAATACGACTTATAGCCCTGGCTGGTGTGACTCAGTGGACTGAGCACCGGCCTGTGAACCAAAGTGTCACCAGTTTGATTCCCAGTCTGGGCACATGCTTGGGTTTTGGGCCAGGTCCCCAGTAGGGGGTGCATGAGAGGCAACCACACATTGATGTTTCTCTCTCACTCTTCCTCTCTCCCTTCCCCTCTCTAAAAATAAATAAATAAAATCGTTAAAAAAATAATAAGACATACAAAAATACTAAGTGAAATTTAAAATTTCATTATTAATAAAAATTCATTAACATTAAGTAAACATCAGTCTGTAGGCACACATAGAAAGATGATAGTTGTAAGACTATATATTAGTATGTAGATAAAATACTCTTATTAAGAATAGTATATATTCTATGATTTTAAAAGATGTTTTAAATTATTTTTAATGAATAAAATCTACTATGCAGTAGAAACTGAGTTGCTGAACTGAAGATAAATATCTCTTACCCTAGGAGTCATCATTTTCTTAATCATAAGTCAAGTTTAAGATATTTCAAGGTTTAAAGGACTGAGTAAATTGATTGGGGACAATGGATTATGCTTTGGTTTATGTGAAAGATGATGATAGCATGTTCAAAGGTAATGTTGGTGGAGATAGGAAGAAAGGGACAGGTTAGAGGTGGGTCTGGGAGACAGAAAAACAACTATAATATACAGACAGCAGCAAATCAGTAGCAGTCTAAATTATGGGTCTGATGAACATCACCTAGGGAGTGGTCAACTTCCTAAAAAGACAAGAGACAATCTATTAATGAAGCAAAGCCACATTTTTTTCTGCAGAAAGAGAGCATACCACCATGAGGAAGCCTTAGCAAGGTATCAGAAGGGGAAGATAGAAGTGGAATCTTTATAGGGCTTTAGGTGCTGAGAGCCAGGGGGTTAAGGCAGATCTTTCAAACCAGGAAAACTGATCAGCACTGAGTAAATATAGTTTAGGACACAGAAAAGTGAGGGTCTTGAAGAGATTCTTAAGAAGACAGTGGTTGGTGAGCAAGTAGTTTTTATAGGTGAAGAGTACATTATCTCATACATTAATCTGTGGGAATTTTCCAAAGCAAACAACCTTATTTTTTCCTGGGAAAACAACTAAATCTTGTTGACATAGATAGTTTTATCTAAGTGATATTGCTGGTCTCAGTTCTCGAGAGAGAATGTGGAAAAAAGCACAAAATGTTGCTGGAACTGAGCCCACAGAAACATCTATATTTAAAAGAGTGCATCTGTAATAAGGTCAACAGTAAAAATAAAGTTAAAATAAATACAAATAAAAGTAAGGATGGGAGGAAACTTCAGTAATAGAACAGGCAGGAAAGAAATCGGGGGGCAGGGGTGACTATTTTACAAGCCGGTGGAAGAAATTGTCGAACGGTGGGAAGAAGAAAAGGGAGACGAGAACTGACAAATTACTGTGGGAGTTAAAAAACTGGAAATTACTGGCAATCTGAGGGAGAACCTTTCAAAGGGACACTTGACTTTTTAGTCTACTGTCATTTCAAATGTTTGTACCCTGACCCAATACACATCAAAGGAACATAAATCTTCCATCTGCTTCCCTGTAAATAACTAGACTGCCAATTAAAGTCACTGCTATTCACTCAGTCCATTCAACACACGAAAATATCAGTGTAACTCTTAATGAGCCCTTTTTTGGGATATCTTACCAAAAAAAGCGATACTTGCAAAAATCAATGTGTTCCTCTCTTTTTGATCCCCTGGCTTAGCAATACCTGTGATAGACTAACAAAAGGCATGTTGGAAGTCAGCAAAACATCAAGCGCCTTTATTTTCAGTGTAGATTAACTTTTCCTCAATAAATTCTCTTAAATTTGATTGTCTATTTTTAAAAATAAGATTTGGATACTTCGCCAATTTTTATGAAAATGTACATGTATTTACGAAGAGTCTGTGGTACAAAATATGGTATGGTTTGTTTAAAAATATTACTTACAGAGTTGTTTTTACAGTTAAATATTTTTATCACTTCAGATCTACTGAGCTTCAACATATTTTCAAGTTCTTTGAGCATGGGGAATAGTGCAAATCATCCTTTCCAGCATTTGGACCCCTTCTGAGGAGGTCCTGTATTTCTAGACATCTACGCAGGCCAGCCGAGTGCTGCCCCGCTCAGAGGCCTGGCTCCCTGGCGACCACCCATCCAAGCTCATGCCAGCTCCCACCAGACTAGAGCAGCCGAGGAGTGTGTGGCTTCTCTGCCCTTTTGTAGGGGTTGGGGGCGGGAAAGTAATCCTTCCTTTAATGGCTGCCAAGTATACAGTAGCAAAAAAGATAGCACCAATTACTTTTTTCAAGTTTCTTGTATTATAGAACATAGCACATACACAAATACCGTCCAGTCAAATTTACTGACAGGCACTGAGAGTCCCTGAGACCCTCTTATAACAGCTTGGTTCTGTAATATTTTCATCATGTGTGTGAAGGGTGGAAGACAGATGCTTGCACTTGCAGTCTTCCAAGAGTCTGCTAAAGTCCCCAGTTTCTGAGGAGCAGCAGGAATTCTGTACTGTCCCTGGCTTCTGGAGGGGAGCAGACTATGTCATGCCCAAATACGGTGGTTTGTTTTTTTGCATAAGGATTATTTTATGCTGATTATTTTTTAAAAAAACAGCAGAAGCTCTGAAAACCTAGTAGAAGTTACCCTTTTATTAGAGACATTTACATTTATGTGGGGAATCTTTGTTTATAAGGAAATCTCCCTGGTGATAACAGGGAGAGAAGGAGAATTAAATTTCCACAGCTCTTTTCAGTGGAGAGGGCAGAACCTTAAATCCATATGACAACCATACCCTCTTTCTCTGTGCTTTGCCTGCAAATCTTCCATAACTAGCTCCCCATTCTCCAACATCTTTCTTTCATCATTAGCTAAAGATTGTCTTTAAGTGGGTGGGACATTTTGGGGAGTTACTCAGTATTTCTGGGTGTCTCCTGTATATATAGAAGAAGGTATACATGTTATTGAACTTCTATTTGTTTCTCTCTTGTTCATCAGCATTTTATTACAGGGGATTTCAGCCAAGAACCTAGAAGGGTAGGGGAAAATTATTTTTTCTTCCCTACACTCCTGTCCTTCCCTCAGCATCTCCCTGCTCTCCCTCCTGTGGCGGTGAGTCACCCACTTCCCTGATTTCAGCCAGTTATGGCCACTTCATTTCTAGACTCCCACGAAGCCATCTGCTGGGTGAGTGACTGCTGTTGCCTGTTCCTCTCAAGAGCAGTACTGAGGAGAATGTTCATGCATTCTCTCCAAGGCTCCTGTGGATAAAAGCTGACCTTGTCCCTGAGAGTTGCCATCTTGCGTATTCTTTTCTGGATTATTTCTCTCCCCTGTTTAGAAAAGTATGCATTTGGTTTGTTGGATGGACAGTGTCCTTTCTGGTCTTGTACTTTGGTAGACTCTATAGTTCACGTTCAGTAGTAAGCATCTAATTTGCAATTCATTGTGGTCAAGCCATTTCTAATTATCAAGTGGGGAAAAAATGCCCAGCTGGCTGGTCAGGTGGCCACACAAAGAATCGTTGTCAGTTAAGAGGGAAGAACTTGGATTTCCTCAATTCGCTGCCTTGAAACCAGCAAACTACCCCTCATCCAAAGGCAAGAAGTTCCTGTTTTTGGAAAGACAGGTTTTTACAGACTGGGTGTCATAACACTTTCATTCGTTTATTTAAAAAACTTCATTTTAGGCAGAAAAATAAATTTAAAGTAGATGAAAAGTTCCAACACCACATTCCTGAAGTGAGTGCAGAAATGAGAGCACCATTTAAATGTTAAATTCCTTCCATGGGCCACAATTTGGTCAACATGTTTGTACTTTTTGTGAGCTTCAAATTACGTAATATTTGTAGAGCAGGTGAAGGCTAAAAGAAGAAAGAACCTTCTTCTTCCACCCATAGATGGCAGTTTTGGGTACCCTCATCTCCTGAATTACATGCTGCATTTATCGTGCGGGGTGCAGAGGAAGTAGTAGACAAATGGGGCTCGGCAGGAACACATTTGTCAAAGCTCAAAGTCAGCGTGGCCACTACAAAAGCTCATCTGAGTCTAGTCAGCTTCTCTTTCAAGGCTCCAACTGCTTGATGGCAGAAAATGTGACTTTTGTTAACTCAGGGTAAACTCATCTATTTTGGCTTCAGTGGATTTCCCCTCTCCTTCTCCCCGCAGTGATGACTAAATTTGGTAGGCTGGGTCAGGAACACAGCATTAGGGAAAACTCCTACCTGTTCGCATTGCCAGTATCTGAAATGTAGCAGTTCCAGTCTGGCCCACACACATAATCATTTCTCCACACTAACATCCTGGGCTCTCTGCCAGCCTCTCCATTCTCCCAGCAAATAGTTCATTCTGATCTCCTCTGAGAAATTGTCCAGCCAAAATTCTAGATGAATTTCTTCATGCTTCTTTCTTTTCCTATAAGTCAGCACGTCTTTTCAACTATACTTCCAAAACCATACTTCACATGCATCTACTTTTACACACTTTCCCTACTACCACCTGTTAGAGATCATCAAGAGGATGTAACCTCTGGTTGACCTGTGAATTGGACCCCTGTGACTGAAGACTCCTTTCTCCTTCCCCTGTCCTTGTAATGTACCTTCGCCCACTGTTCTCACACTAGGAGGTACTTCAAGGGCACAACTTTGAGAGTGTAAGACATTAATGAGACCTCGTATGTAAGTTCCCTTGCTTATTAAAACTTCCATCTACCAATCTGGAGTAGTCTTCTTTTTCTCTGGTCTTTCCTTGCCTTATATGCACAGAGGTCAGCCTTACATGCACATGACCCCCAGAAGGGGTCATTCCTTCAAATGTCACCCAAGGAAATCCTACACTTACAAATCAACACCATCCTGATCCAGTCACTATCATGTCCTTGGATTTCTACAGTAGCCCCCTGATTGGTGGAGCTGCTTGCATTCTTCCTCCACCACCTTCCAATTCACTACAGCACAGCCAATGTAATCTTTTACATTCATAAATTAAGCATATTTCTCCTACTTAAAACCTCTCATTTCCTTCCTATTTCATGTACTATAAAATATGATATTCTTTCCATGTTTTACCAAACTCTGCACATTCTGGATCCTTCTTATCTATCTGACTTCATTAAGTACTAATCACTCCTGCATATTAACTCTCTCATTCTTTTGTGTTTAACCACTTTACTGAGGTGTGATTGACATGTTTGGCTAAGCAGGGAAAGGATCATGTAGGATTTTGTGGGCTAAGGTAAAAAATTTTTATGGTATTCTAGTTGCAATTAGAAGCCATTAGGAGTGTTTTAAACAGAAGTGCAACATCTCTGGTTTTAAAAATAAAATCTCTTTTAAAATAACACAGAAAATAGACAGTAGGGTGGATAGAGTAGGAGGAAAACACGTAGATTATTGCACATACCCAGACAAGAGGAGATAAAATAGTCTAGGAAAGTAGTAGTGAAGATGATGAAAAAGAGTCAGATTTAAGACATATTTTGGAGGTAGAGCAAACAAGAATTTACTTGGGGTTGTAAGGAAGTGAGAAAAATCACCAAATTGGTAGTCGTTGAAAAGCAGACTGAGAAAGAAGTGGGTTTGGTGGAAGGCGGAGATGTTGCAGTCTGGCAACATTCCTTAGAGATGTCTACTAGGAAGTCAGCTGCTCTGGATGAGTAGACAGTTGGGTCTTTGAGTCTAAGGCTCAGAGGACAACTGCATTCAGGAGACAGTTGTTTCCTCAGGGTGTAAATGCCATGGAAGTGCCTGTGCTCACGGTGGGAGAGTGTGTATCAGCAAGAGAAGTCCCAGGTGAGTCCAAGGCCAAATAGAAAAGGAAGAAGTACCAACGAGGACAGAGCAGTGACTGTCACTGACCGAACACTTCTTTTGCTTCTGGTTTGAAAAAGCCTTCCCTGAAATAAGATGTTTAGCCGCAGTTTCTCCCATTCCTTTTGTGTGTTTATTCATTTAACTTTAATGTTTTTATTCAAGATAATGTTGTAGGATAGATTTATAATTTCTAGGATATGATCTTTATTATATAAATCACCATTTTCTAACTCATTTAAAATGGCAACTTGGTTATAATTAAATGGCTCATTAAATCTGAGCTCACTTTGGCCTTTCTCTTTAGTTCCATTGTTCTGTTTATTTAAACATCAACAATAAACTTTTATTTGTGGTAACATTTTAATACGTTTTATTATTTGGTCATGCAAATACTCAATTATCCAGATTTTACAAAGTGCTCTTGATTATTTAACCCCACTTACTTTCAAGTTAAAATTTCAGTTCTTCTTGTAATTTCTCAAAAACTTCTCTATCGTATTTTTAATCAGTGTTAAATTACAGGTGCACATTAACTTTGGAAAAGTCACTCATTTGCCATGCTTTTCTTCCCATAAGAAATCTGATTTATCTTTTCACTTACTCAAATTCACTTATTTTAAATGCCCCTCCAAAACATTTTTAGTACAACTTACATAAAGTCTTCACATTTAATTTTTATTCATTATTTGATTCCTATTCTCAGCTATTTGAGGTTAATATCCTGGAATAAAAAAATAAAACTTTGCACAAAGTAATTCTTGGGAATAGTCAGAGAAAAAGTTAAAGAATCACCATGACATTTTATAAAGCCTTAGGATGGGAAGCAGCTCTAAGGTGACATACATTTGTATAATTATAACACATTCCCATGGAAAGAAAGTCACTCTGTAAGCAATGGTACAGGTTTTGCACAGATCCTTTAAAATGGTCTTCAGGAAATGCCACCAACAGCTGTTTGACCAGGGGGACGCACTTACCTTATCAATGTAGGTTTTCTTAAAAGTAAATTGAGTCTAATTATGTGCCTATGGTGCTGGTGTGGGTGAAGCAAAGATGCTAAGCAAGTTGCATGGACCTAACATGGTAGGCTCTCAACAAATGTTAGTTCTTAATATGAGAGAGCTTCTCTGGTGCATAATTAAGGCAAAGAAGTGCTAGAATGTTGAAAAACATGATTATCCTTTAGTAGTAATCTTTTCTCCTTCTCTTTCAGTTTATATCACCAAACAACTACATTTTAAAGCACACTTCTTTTTAAAATGGTAAGAAACATGTATAATGGACCCATGGACAAAAACAATGGTGAGGGGAGGATTGAATATGGGATGTGGGAGTGGGTAGGGCATGGGAGAGTAATGGAGAAAAAATGGGGACAACTATAATTGAATAAGAATAAAAACTTTAAAAAATAAGACATTTCACTATTGTGTTAATTTCATGTGGCCACTATCCCACAAAACTGATGGCTTCGAAATTAAACAAAATTAAAGTCAATCCAGGTCTCAGAAGAACCGCACTCTCCCTGGAGGCTGTAGGGGGGAATTTGTTCCTTGCCTCTTCCGGCGTCTGGAGGCTGCTGGCAGTCCTTGGCTCACGGCCAAGCAACTGTCGTCACCGAGGCCAGCCAGCGTCTTCTGACCTGTGTTTGTCTTCACGTTTCCTCTGTGTCTGTGAGCAAACCTCCTTCTGGCTTCTTCTCATGGGGATGCATGCCATTGCACTTGTTTTTATCTTTATTATTTTCCCTGTTTAATCTGTCTCATGTTGATTTATTTCTTCCTTTTCATTGTATTTATTGGGGTGACATTGGTTA
>PVKM010033113.1:0-16119 GCA_004027735.1 Carollia perspicillata
TTTCCAATGCCACCCACGCGATCTCAGCTTAGCCCCTCAGCTATCTGCTCCCACCAACACAGCTTCGTCATTCTCTTCATCGGTGTCCCGAGGGCCCTCCCCAGTGCCATGAGAATTGTTCCTATGAATATGTCTGACCTGTCACTCCTTGCTTCATGCAGGTGGCTGGGTCTGTCTTGCCCCTAAGGTCAAGTTCAAACTCCTCAGCATATGCTGAGGTCATCGATTGACTCTATGTCCTCAGACTACCTCTTTGATCTAACCCCTACTTGTGGCCTGATACCATGTCCGACCTTGAACTATCACACAGAGTCTCTCGCCACACCTGAGCCTGCTGGGCCCTCTCTCCCTCACGCTGCTCTGCCTACGGCGATTTCCGAATCTCCCTTTCTGTCTGCTGAGCATCTACTGACCCTTACTGACCTTGCTTAACTACTGCCTCTTTTGTGAAGTTGCCGGGAAATCCTACTTGTTTGACTTCCAGAAACAGTGAGTCTGACCACTTCTCACTTCCTCTGCCCCATACCCAGTAGCCCAAGTTCCCATCATCCTTTTCTCCCAGGGCGGCTTGACCTCCTACCTTCTCCCCTTGCCCCCACCTTCAGCCTGTTTTAACGCAGCATCTGTAGTGCTCTTTTTAAAACATAAGTCAGCTCCTGACCCTTTCTTGCTGGCCCTTAGGTAGATTGCCGTCTTGTTTGGAATAAGAGCCCATGGCCATGACCTTCCATTTACCTACAAAGCCCTGCAGGCCTGGCTCCTGACTGCTCCTGTCCCCGCATTTCCTGCTCCTCCTGTCCTCTCTCCACCCCCGCGGACCTCTGGCAGTCTTGCTCTGCCCGGAATAAACCAAGCAGGCTCCTTCCCTAAGGCCTTTGCACTTAGTGTTCTCTCGGCCAGAACTCTGTCCCCGCCGCAGGTATCCGTGGGGCTGGTACCCTGGTTTCTTGCATTCTTGTGTGAGATGTCTCCATCAGAGCGGCCTTCGACCACCCTGGGTGAAGCAGCAGCCTTCACCCCCCACTCCTCCTGCCCCACTGACTCGTCTTCATGTTTCCCCATGGCACCTGGCTCAGTCTCAAATGCTATGTATTTTACTAGATAAACAAGCACATACTAAATAATCAAGAAAAATACTGTATATGTACTGAGCTCTACAGACTGTGTATTTGTACACTGTATATATAAACACGAGCCCCCGGAGAGCGTACGGAAGGTTCGCTCGGTCTGTCTTCCCAGGACCTAGTGCTTGGCACCGAGGATGTGCTCGATGAACATGAATTAGGTCATTGAAGGGTTTCCAGATCCCCTTCCTGAGTATCTCCTGCCCCCAAAGCAGTGCCTTCATACTTCCACTGGGATGTCTTTTTCTGACTCTCGGTTTATAGTTCTGTCTGTCTTGTTAAACTGTGAGATGCTATAAAAGGGGGCCTCTTGAAGACAATTTAGACCGTGTCCAGCACATAGTGGATATTCGATATGTTTTAAATACTTTTTAAAAAGAACTACTGAGTGAATGAACGAATGCACACCCATCTTCGTATCCCTTAGTGGCAAACCAGAGGTCATCACAAGACCCCAGGGCCAAATAAGTGTATATAGCCCACCTGCTGGGATGGCCGCAAAGTCATAAGCATTTTGCAGTGAAAGTTATGTAGAAGATGCAACTGGTATGGCGCACATTTCTAGAGAGTCAAAACATAAAGTGCTACCAGCAGAATTTACTAACAGCCAGATTAGAAATACACTCCCGTGAACTGGTGTATCCCAGCACTTTTAAATGAAGGGCGTTTCCCAAGTCACCTGAAGATTTTAAATTTTATTTCCCTCTACTGAAGCTCAAGTTCCCTGGGCTTCATGTAGGTGAGCCTCCTGTAAACTGGTTTCTTATTCATTTAACACCATGTCTGGCTTCTCCGTATGATGAAATTCTTTCCGAAGCACCCCTTGATGCAAGAGGAGAGGGTAGAATTTTTATATAATGGTTTAAAGTTGGTAGAAAACACAGCCTATGCTCTAGAGAACCCAGAATTCCATGTCTTTCAAGCATCGATAAAGGCCTGGCATGTTGGCAGTTTGTATCTAAAATACCTTTCCGAGTGCTTATTAAACTGTACAATCATCACTTAGGTCACAGAATCTTTTTAGATCTCAAGAAATATATAACGTGACCAGACACTGTTAATACAATTGTGTGACTGTATACTCCCTGGAAAAATGTTAATAGGATCAAATGAAAAACAATGTTAACATATTTGGAAATCTGCCAAAAGGTGTTCCAAATTGTGCGGTATCTGATGTTCTATACCCACCTGTCCAAAATGGAAAGGGAACCTATTTGTTTGACAGCATTAATTAATATTAAGTTATTTCATGTTCGGTTCTTTGGCAGAGTTACTTGCTGTTCTTTTGAAAGAAAAATTTAACAAATGCTACAGGCACTTTTATGTATCTGGCACTAATCTCATTCCTTTATAAATATTAAGAGGGGGCATTGAGGTTTGGGGTTATTTTCTCTTGCATTTTTTGAGATAGTGACAGTATTAGCCCACTGTTATTATTTGTACTAATATTTCTTTTTTTTTAAACCTGAGTTCTTTTTAAAAATATTTTATTTATTTATTTTTAGAGAGAGGGGAAGGGAAGGAGAAAGAGTGGGCGAGAAACATCAATGTGTGGTTGCCTCTCGTGTGTCCCTTACTGGGCACCTGGCCCGCAACCCAGGCCTGTGCCCTGACTGGGTTTTGAACCGGCCACTCTTTGCTTCACTGGCCCGTGCTCAATCCACTGAGCTACAACAGCCAGGGCTAATATTTCCTGTACTCAAATCAAAATTTCCTAGAGCATGCAACAATATTCCAAGTCAGTTTTAAAAGTATCAGAACTTACTTTGAAAATTTAGGATCCTCAGAAACGGTCTCCTGGCAAACATAAGAAATGTTGAAATTAAGAAATTAAGAAAGTTTGAGTGCAACAGCTTTTCCCTGATTTCTGTTCCAAAAAGGTTTTTTACCTTTATTTCTGCCAATTTGAAAAACACGGACACATACAGCCATCCAAAGGGGAAAATCGAAATTATGCCCAAGCTCACCAGAGACGAGCCCCTTAAACCCTGGGCCATATTTTCCTCCAAATCTTCTCTTTCTGGGAGTATTTACATATGTACATTTTTTTCTTTGGTCTGACACTAGGATCCTACTGCCTAATTATCATGATACCGATTTCTTGTAAACCAGTAGCTCTTTTACTTACATTGTCCATAAAACAATATAAAGATTCTTCTAGGGTGTGTCACTTTAGTACTTCATCTTATCAGCGATAGACCATTTTTCTTTCTAAACTCCTACTGGGCATTTTGGTGTTCAGTTTTAAGTCATTATGAAGCAAGGTATGATGAATATCCAGCATCATACATTTCTAGATACATTTCTCTATTTCCCTATGATAAACTCTTAGAAGTAGCATAACTAATAAAAAGATGAATGTGTGAGGTTTTGATGGATTTTTGTCCAATTGGCTGTAAGCTGGGTTGTGTGAATTTGCCTTTCTAAGTGCAGGCTGTCAGAATACTTGATTTGCACTCACCAACAGTGGGTATTATCACTATGGCAAAGTGTTATTTTTTGCAAATTTAGTGGACAAAGCTAAATTGAATATAATCTAATACAATTATATTAATTTATACTTTTTCTGACTTCGGTGCAGTTAATTTTTTTCTATATTGAAGAGCCTTCTATATTAATTTGGGTGCATTTTTCTATTGGTATATATGTATAGTTTTAAAAGTATATATATTTAAATTTAGGATGGTTCTTCATTAGAAGTTTTAAGCCCATTTCTACCATATAGATAGCAAATAGTTTTTCCAGGTACTGTTTGCTTTTTAGTTTTACAGTTTTTTAATGCGAAAGTTTAAGTTCTTGTCTCTGCAAATGTATCAGTCCTTCTCTGTGTAACTGTTTGTTGATAAACCGTGCACGGGTACAGCTCACGTACCGTAAAATGCACCTTCCGAAGTTCTAAACTCCGTGATCGTTGGCAGCTCTAGAACATTTCCAGCCCCCCAGAGAGGTCCCTCCTGCCTCTGAGCGTCGTTCTGTTCCCCACTCTGAGCCCAGACCCTCGCGGTGCTGCTTTCTGTGGGTCTCCCACTTTCCTTCTTTCCCTCTGAGAAAGAAGTCTTGAGGGTGAATATTTGAGCCAAGTCCCGGGGGTGCGATGGAGAACAGAACAGCCGCCACCCCCTTCTTTCCGGAGACTGCCGTCCTGCAGGAGAGACCGTTACACGCATCGTAGTTCAAACACATGCTAGTCCGGAGAAACACAGGGTGCGGCGGAAGGAGGTTTGCAGTTGCGCGCGCACAAAACACAGAGTTTGCTCTCGTGTTAGTTACTGTGTTACTTTCCAGGGGAACCACTGCAGAGCCACCGTATGTGGTTCCAGAGTGCTGGCTGCCGTGGCAGGCAGGTGAAGAGTGGTGACGCGGGGGGGTGGGGTGGGAGCTCGGGGAAGGCTGCTTTGAGGAGGCGCACTGGGGGCTGAGAGAGACCTGGCGGGTAGAGTTGGGGGACAGAGCCTGCCTGGAAGGTGAAGGGCTGGGAGGAGAGGCAGGTGTGGTCAGTGGGGAAAGGGACATGAGACATCAGGAAAAAAAGGTTTTTTTAGTACTTTCCTATGTCATTATTGCATTTTTAATTTTTAGAATGCTGTTTTTAACCTCAAGGTATTTACATGTGATACCTCCGTGGCCACATGAATTTCCCAGGCCCTTAGAGTTATGCTCCCCCTGTGTTCTGTGTATTTCCTGTGGTCTCCAGCCCCAGGACATACTAAGCAATACCAGTGAGCGTGGTCTGTGTGTGTGAGTGTATCTTTCCAGTCTTCTTCCTCTCAGCCCCACGGGAGTGTGTTCTAAAACAAAAGTTCCTGGGAACTATTGTATCTTAATTTTCTTTGATATCTTTACATTAAGGACTGTTATAATAACACTGGAGTTGTTAAAAATGTGGAAAAATTTCCTTCTCAATTATCTTGCTGGTCAGACGTGCTTCAAGTAGACTAAGCCCTTGGGGATTGCTCAGACGATAACCAGTTGAAGAATAAACTTAGTTACTGTCCATGGCTCCAGAATGTTCTGTCTCTCCCTTACTACATCCCAGTGCTCCCCTCACGAGCTGTGAAAACAGAAAGCGTGATATTTCTGTTCTCACGTTCCTACTGGGCTACACGAGGGCTAGAAACTAGAAACGGTGAACACATCCCATGGCCTCCGTGACAGGAGGCCATAGTGGTATGCCACCTAACTCTGCCCTTTGTCAGATAGGAGAGTCAGACCGTGCCCTCTTAGGAAGTCCATCTTTCCCCCATTGTAACCGATTGTCCTTCTGCCTGCTTCCTCACACTGTCTTCCTCCCTTCGACTTTCTGCGTTCTGGACCAGCCAGGACAGGCCAGAGAACACTGGAGGAACAGACAAGCCTCAAATCTCAGTGGCTTCGCCCAACAACATTTCTTGTTCATTTCACACATCATTTGTGGGTTGGCAGAGAGTCACTCCCCATTAAAGCAGTGGCTCAGGAATTCAAGCAGCCCCCAGCTGGCTGCGGCGCCAAAGGGAGAAATGTTCCGGAGGGTCTGGCCCTGACAACCAAACGCCCCAGGCTGGAAGTGACAGCCATCACCCCTCGTCGAGCAGAGGCAGCCCCACGCTTCATGCTGCACGAGGGGGCCAGGCCGTGTAATCCTCCACGGGGCCCCCGATGCTGGGCGATGGGGAAGGAATCCAGAACTCTCTGGCAAACAGCCCTAATGACCAGCATGTATTCTTAGCTAGCGACTCGTTTTACATTTTCGCTGAGAAAAATGGAAGCGCCCCTCTCCCCGCCCTCTCAGCACCCCCAGGCTTAGTCAGCTGCCTGTTACCAGATTTACAGTCCTGTGAATATGTGTCTTTTTTCCCTTCCTGCCTCATCCAGCATAGGAGGTATTTTTTTTCTCCTTTCCAAATGCTTGGGATCATAGACTCCTACCAGTAGTAAGTTTTGAGCGTAAGCAGCGGTGTCCTACTAAATGTGTAACAGCTAGTTCTCTGGGGTGGGCAACAGCCTGGAGTTGTGGAGTTTCCCGAGTTCCTCCGTGTGGGTCTCCACCCTCGTCAGTTTCAACCATGCGTCACTGAATGCGCCACCAGGAAGAGACGCGCACGATAGGCTGTCTCGAGGTGAAGCCGAGTGACTCCAGCATACTGTGTGCAGCTTGGAGTCCTAGTACGTGCACACACATTTTAGTAAAGCCTGATTTCTTTCTTTCTTTCTTTTTTTTTTTTGATTCGTAGTAAAACTGTTCTACTCTCCCCTCCCCACTTCGACACCAGTGGATTGCCCTGTAAATCCCAGGGGTGTATCTGCCTCCCTTGGGGAGACTCTGTTCTAGAGACTCAAGGACTGTGCTCCTGTGGCTTGTCACCCCCTCTCGTGCGACGTCAGCCTCCTCCTCTCGTGTCAGCCCCACGAGCACGCTGACAAAGTCGGGGCGCTCTGCTCTCTTCCACTGTTGGGAACCGTGTCTGATTCGGCCTTCCGCCTCACCATCAGCTCTGTGTGTCCATCCCAGTCATAGCAGGACCACTCGACTTTTACACGAACCGTCCCCACCTCCTTCCGTTTCGTTCCTCACGAGCCTGCTCTCATGGCCATCACTCTGCAGAAATGGCATTGTCACCAGTGATGTCCCTGCTGCCAGACCTAGTGGGTCACATCTGTCCTCTGCTCACATAACCTACGATTCCATCCCTAGGGGAATACTCTCTTGGCTTCTGCACTAATGCACTGCGGGTCTCCTTTGCTGAGCCCTCCTCTGCGCCTGAGGAGATGGCTCGGGCTCCCTCCTGTGTTGGCTGGTTCCCTGGGAGAGCTCATTAGATGCCCAGGCCTTTAGAAACCCACTGTGCGCTGACAGCGCCCACCCTGACTTCCGGAGCCCGGCTTCCTTCCCCGAGCTCCGGGCGTGTGTATTCATGGCCCGCTTGCTGCTTCCACCTGAGGATTTCATAGTCTCCTAATGGCTACAGCTCCGAAACGGAGTTCCTCACTGCTCGCTCGTCTTCCACCCTCCATTTCCGTTTTGCCCCCGCCTTGCTTATTTCAACAAACAGTGAACCGTTGATCCATTTTTTCAATTCAGAAATTCGGAAGTCATCCATAACTTCTTTCCTGTCTTCGCCCCTCACCTCTAATCCAGAAGCACGTCCTTGCGCTCTGCCAGCTAAATCTGTATTTTATCTGTCCATTTATCTCTGTCTCCAGTCCAGACCATCCTCGCGTTTCTCCTGCATGGGTGTAATAGTACCTAATAGGATATTCTACTTTCATGTTAGCCTCTTTCCATTCCATGTTCGGTATTTTAACTGAGTGATTTTTATCCATGAAAATCAGGCTACTGGGACACGGAGAAGGGTGTGGGTGGGGAGGTAAATGGTGATGGACGGAGACTTGACTTGGGGTGGTGAACACACAATCATAGATTTGTATACCTGATACTATATAATTTTATTAACCAGCGTCATCCCAATAAATTCAATAACAAGAAAAAAAAGGAAAAGAAAAAAATCAAATTACTCCTCTCCCCCTGAATCCTCCAGTTCACCTGCAGTCAAGTCCAGAGTCCTTACTTTGACCTCCAGGTGTTAGCCACCATCTGCCCCCCTCCTCTTCCTCATCTCATCTCCCTCCGCCTGTGGCTGGTTGCGCTCCAGTGAGGCTAGCCTTCTTTTGTCTCTGCAGCAGGCTGATCCCCATCCCTCCTCCCAGGATGCTCTGTCCCTGCTGGGTCCGTGACCGGCACCTTCTTTTCCTGCAGGTCTCAGCTTCCCTGCCAGCCCCTCAGAGAGTGCTTCCTTACGCTACGATTTCCCATTGGTTTGTTTGGGATTTTCTCACTCGGTTATCTGACTTGGTAGAAAGCTCTGTGAAGGCAGGAACCTAATCTCTAGCTAGTGTTTATTTGGTAGGTGCTCTGTAGACATATTCTAAGTGAAAAAGAGAGCCTGGGAGCGCAGATGGTCTTGCCCTGTTTAATCACATACGCGGTGATGGTTGAATGGAGACTCGGAAGGACCGTCGGCCACAGGGGTGGGCGGCACAGTCCTCAGAAGCAACCCAGTCGCTCTAAATTCTACCAGGGCGAATGTGAAAGTCTGCGCTTTGGTTTAAAAAGAAAAAGGTCATTTCTCTACAGGGAAGGAGGGGACTCTGGCTTGGTACCAATTCACATGTCAAGTGCTGGGAGCGGGAGGTACTGGCTGAGAAGGCAGTCCCGTTAGAAGCTGCGTCAATGAAGCCACGTCATGCCACGTTAGAGGGACTCATCTGACGGGACCCTCCTGCGCTGACATCAGTAGAACTGGTCTAAGTTTCTGAATTGCAGTGGGGCGCCCTACTCCTTCATTTACTCCCTCACCCTCTCATTCAAAAGTTGGCGAGTATATTCGGGACACCAGTCTTACAGTCGTGAACAGAGCCGTCCCGGCTCTGGTGTTCACGGATCTCAGCGCCCAACTCCCAGAGAGAAGCAGATTCTCCTTCAGTGACGCTGTTGAAGCGGAAACCAGGGTGTCATTACTTGTGGAGACGCCCTGCCGTGGAGCGATTCTGGAGCCCTCGGATTTCAGCTCCGGTGTTCATCCGCTGTGTGACTTGCGGCAGGGTTTTAAGATGTCTCTAGGCTTCAGTGTCCCCATCTGTACACGGAAGGTCGGAATAGCACTGCCGATTAAAGTTGTGGGAAGTAAATGAGTTTGTGGCGTCAATCACTGAGAATAGTACCTGGACCGTACACCGTAAGCACTGAATACATAGGAGACGGGCAGTTAATTAGTAGAATTGCGTTTCCTGGAGGACCACAGGCTGGAAGACAGATTGAGGGTGGAAGTGGTCATGGTGGGGGCCTGAGAGGTCAAAGCCTAAATTATTGTATTACTCTGTTTATGTATGAAAGTCGGCCACTCGAGCTTGGGCCTGCGATCTCGACTGCAGAGTTGGCGACAGTGGTGTTACGTAGTCTTCTGTTTTAGGCTAGAGAGATGTGAATCCTCTTCGGAGGGACCACCAGGCAGGTTTTTCAAATTTATTGATTTTCTGTAATGCCTATAAAGAAACGCCTTTCGGCAATATTGAAGTCAGCACCCGCTATAAACACACATTTTTGCTCTGGTTTCGCTTCAGTGGCAGCTGAAATACCCCAAACTCGTCCTCCGCGAGGCCGGCAGCGTCCCCGAGGAGATCCACAAGGAGGTCCAGGACGCCTTCGGCGCCCTGCACAAGCATGGCTGCCTGTTCCGGGACCTGGTCCGCATCCAGGGCAAAGACCTGCTCACCCCGGTCTCGCGCATCCTCATCGGCAACCCCGGCTGCACCTACAAGTACCTGAACACCAGGCTCTTCACCGTGCCCTGGCCCGTGAAGGGCTCCGCCGTAAACTACCACGAGGCGGAGATCGCGGCTGCCTGCCAGACCTTCCTCAGGCTCAACGAGTACCTGGGCACCGAGACCGTCCAGGCTTGGGAGGAGCTGGCGGCCAAGGACAGAGCCAATATCGACGTCGTGCCGGTGTGCATAGGGCCGGACTTCCCTCGGGTCGGCCTGGGCTCCTTCGACAGGCAAGACGAAGCGGACATCAGGAACAGGTCTGCATACAACGTGACTTTGCTGAACTTCATGGATCCGCAGAAAATGCCCTACCTGAAGGAGGAGCCTTACTTCGGCATGGGGAAGATGGCGGTGAGCTGGCACCACGACGAGAATCTGGTGGACAGGTCGGCCGTGGCGGTGTACAGTTACAGCTGTGAAGGTACAGTCCTCTCGGCAGGGTGCTGCCCGAATGGGCCAGGACCGGAGCTGTCCAGGCTCCGGGCATACACGTGAGTGTGCGTGCGTGCACGTGTGAGTGTGTGTGTGTGAACACAGGCGTTGGGCGTCCTTTCGAGGCTAGCCACAGCCGCCAATCTGCAGAACACACCTCTTGCTCACTCAGCTGTGCGGTCTGGTTCACTGTCACACTGACACAGCGTGTGAGCACGGCTGTCACTTTGTCCCTCCAGGTCACGCAGAGCCGTATCTTGGTCCTATACAGCGAGTGCCTTTCTCTCAAGCGCAGAGATGGTTGGGAAGCTGCTGATAAAGCGCTGGGGGAACAAAATCTGTCCACTCTCTCCAGGTGCCCGTGGGTGCACGTTTCCCGTCTTGCAAAAATATTTTATTGTGGCTGACGTCGCTGTCAGGACGGGAGTGACTTGTCAAACACAGACTGGTTCTTGGCTTCCTCCCGTCCTGACTGGCGGTTGGTAAGCAGACAGTCCTCTCTGTTCAGGACACTCTGCAGCCCCCGACTCGTCCTGCGCAGTGGGACCTCACAGGGCGGGTGTGGTGGACTCCTTCTCCCGGACCCCTTGCAGTGCGGATCACAGGCTAGCTTTCATTGTGGCCCAGTTCCTGTGTGTTTGGGGTTTCTAGTGTAGTTTTTCAGGCCCGGGCTGTCACAAAGGTGGCTGACGCCGCCGAGCACAGTGTGATCCCCACCGGCTCTCTGTTTCTGCCTGACCCTCTGCCAGGAATACACGATGTGGGTTTGCTCCTTCGCTTGCTTATCTCTCCTACTTGTGTATGGAAAGGTGCTTGGAAAACCAGAGTTCTGACAGCCCACGAGGGAGTGAACGGGATACCTTGAAGGGTTAGTGTTTCCTGACAATGGTTTTTTTTTTAAATTGGGTCTTGGCGTTGCTGCTGCTAGTTTTTTATTTACTGAAATGGCTGTTTTGCAAAAAGGGATCAGAAAAAAGAAATTCTCGTGGTTCTCTTTCAATTCCTCACCGTTTCCCAGTCTCAGAATGTTCCCCAGGACACCTAAGCTATTTTCTAACTTGACCTTAGGCCGTGAGCCCGAAACAAGTAGTTCCGCGGTTGGAAATTTCACCAGGTTCCCTGGCATCTCAAACACTGACGCTGACTTAAGAAAATCACTCTGAGGGGATTTGACGCTGTCCTAATGGGAGGCACTGAGATCCTCTGATCTTTAATGAGGCCTTGCCAGGGCTCCGAGAACTATCACGTCCAAGAACTCTGATGTGAACCAACAATGGAGTTGGTCGGTTTCCCTCTTAAAGGAGGCAGCACTCTGGGATGGAGGCCGCGGTATGTGGTGCCCGAGGCGGCCACAAAGGTGTCTTTGTGCTCCAGGTCCTTTCGGCCCCGCAGCTTAATAGTCCCATTGTCCTCCCAGAGTGTGGGTGACCGAGTCGTTTCTGAAATCTAGAATATCTCTCAACAGGAATTTACATTTTTAATGAGTAGTTTCTGTGGTCAGGACTAGTTAAGACTGATAAAGCGCACAAATGCACGTAACCTCATAAAGGTTTGCCCTTTGGTTTTTCACCTGGAGGGGGGAACTGCAGGGCTGGAATCTGTAACCCCTGGGATTCCCAGAAGTCTGTCTAATAATAACGGCAATACTGGGAGCTCTCTTTTATTGTGCATCTACTATGTGCCATCCTCTAGGGTAAGCATTTCACGTGTCTTAACTCACTCTTTACAACAACCCCATGATCAAAGTAGTACCATTATCCTCATTTTACAGGTGAGGAAACTGAGGCATGGAAAGAGGCTTCACTTTTCCACGGCTATACAGTATGGATTAGCAGAGCTAGGATTTGAACCTGTGCACCTGGGCTCCAGGGTCCTAACAGCTTTGCCCCCTCAGCAGCTGTTTCCTGTTCCTGCAGTGCAGATTTCTCTGGGATCTGGATTTTTTTAAATGTCCACCCCCGGACAAGTCGAAGGGACGTTCTGCCTGCTCTTCCCTGCAGGTCCCGAACCCTCGCTTCCCTCTCCCCACAGCATTGGCTGTGTCTTTCCACGCCGCCTCCGGGATGTTGAGAAGTCGTTAGCTCTGCGAACTGGAGCCTTCCTCGAGGTCTCGGGCTGCGTGCGTGGGAGTGGGTCAGGTGGTTCACAGTGCGCGTACCTTGAACGTTTTTGGCGGGTCAGCTCTCCCAAGTGACTTCTTCCAGGTGACAAGGGACGTGCTTGTTTCTCTGGCCTCCTTAGAATCCTGCCAGAGGTATGTTCAGGCAGACTCAAAGAGAGCCCTTCGGGTTAAAATCGTGTTTGGGGTCGGGAAGGGCTTAAAAAGGGCAGAGTGGTCATTTGAGACAACGGTCCTGTTTTCTGGGCCGCTGAACTTGTTTGATGAGCACTTGGTCAGGGAAGTTCAGTGACAGCACAGAGGCTCCAAAGGCCAATCAAACACCCTTCTTGCCTTGAAAGTATAGGTGTGGGGAGGTGCGCTCCTGTGGTTCCAATGATGAAATGCTGACCATCTGGTCTGGAAGGGACTTTGGAAATCAGCCCTCTGCTGAAGCCTCTCATTTCCCAGATGGAGACATGGAGGTGGGGAGAGTGGAAGTGACTTGTCTAAGGTCCTACCGTTACTTAGTGATGAGAGGATGCTATGGGAAAGATTCATGTCAGATGCATGGGGAGTTCAGAAAAGAGGCGATTACCTCCCGGTGAAGTCGAATTCAGGTGAAGCTTAGGGTCTTGGATCTCAATGCTTTTTCCCAGTGAAATTTTCATGTAGGTTTATAGCGAGCTGGTCACTCCTCTTCGGTTTACTTCTCCGAGAAGTAATTTATGTAGGACATGTGCAATTATACACCAAAGTCATTGGCTTCCCCAGCAGTTCTAGTTACTAGAGCTCTCCAGTAGGGAGATTGAAATGCTACGATTTTTAATCAGGGGTGGCTTTGGGGAACCGTGTATAAATAGGCAGAGCATTTGATTTTTCTATTCTAGCTTTGCCGGCAGTGGCAAGTTACTCCAGGATATTAAAAAACAAAACCAAAAACAGCCCCACCAATTTCAGCAGGGAAGGCATTGAAAACTCATTGTTTAATATGGTCCCACACCTTGTTCTCACATGGAACACCGTCAAAAAGATCACTTATTGGTTACCATTTTTGTTTCCTTGGAAGGAAACATTTTCTGGGACCTCGTCTTTACAGGAAAAGCAATTCTTAAGATGTGTCGGGGCCAAAGATCGCCCAATATTGCAGATTCTTGATCTTACTTTCTCAGCCGCTCGTGAAGGGCGGAGGAGGAAGGGAGGCCGATCCTGCCTCCTTTGCGTAAGTGACGGGCTAGAAGGTCGAGACCCCACAGTGATTTTCTTTTAACCCTCACGTTCCCATTCATGTCTTCGACTTGCGACGAGGCGAATCTAGTTAAGAATGGAAATTTGTTCCCATAACTGTGAAATCTTTATATTTCTCAGCTCATCTCTGAGACCGTGGAAAGCTAGATTGTAATTGCAGCTTAGGGTGTGGGAGCATTTATCCTTTAAAAAATGCTATGATGTTTGATGTTTTCCTTAGCCTCCTAGTGTTTTTGTCTTAAGGTCTCAAAGCTCACCTACCTTGTGTTATTTTGAAGTCACTTACACTGCTCAGTAAAACTTGTTTGGTCTTAGAAGTCACATATTTTTTTTTACCCCCATGCAATTATTTCTTCAGTCAACAGAAGGCATCTACTATTTGCCCAGCTCGCTTCTTGGTGCCGAGCATATCCCAATGCACAAAAGTCCCCGCCCTCATACAGCTTCTGTTTTAGCAAGCAGAGGCGGGCAAGAAACAAATCAGGAGACTGTATGGCAGGTGTGAGGCACAGGCTGACAGCTAACTAGGAAAGACGGGCTTCCTTTAGAAGGAGACATCGAAGCAAAGGCTAGAAGCCGAGAGTGAGCGGAGAGAGAGCAGGCTACATGTTGAGGGGATTTGGAACACGAGGTCGTGAAGTTTCGGAAGCAGCACGTGTGGATGGCAAAGTGTGAGAGAAGAAGAGGAGTAACAGAAGTGAGGACAGGCACGGCTGGGGCTGGGGGGCAAATTCAGTGCTGTGTGCAAGGTACCGGGCTGGCCCTGGGGATGGGGGCCACTGCACGTGTGAGAAGAAGGGAGGCAGCCCGGCCGTAGGAGAGCGGGAAGGCAGGTGCAGTCCCCGCCACTGGAGACGTGGGCCAGGTAAGAAGAGGCAGAGGTGGTGACGAGCCTGTGCACACAGTCCCATCTTTCCACCGGAAAAGAGTGGCAGTGCTCAGTGCCGGTGATGGTGGGAGACCTGCAGTGACATCTCCCGTGTGTCAAAGCTGGCCAGCCAGAGTGGTTGATGTCCGCCTTTCTCAATGGCTTCGTCGAGGTGTAATTTATAGGCAGTAACCTGCACGTATTTCACGTTTACAATTGCATCAGGTTTAACACACCTGTGAGGCCATCACCACCACGGTCAGAATAGGGAACACATATGCCTGTTGCCCCCAGAAGCTTCCTCGTGCCCCTGTAGCCCCTCTTTGTGACCCCCCCCGTTCCCTCCCTGCCCCCTTGCTTCAGGCAGCCATAGACTATTGCCTCTGTCACTAGACTATTAATTTGCCTTTTCTAGAATTTTGTATACACGGAATTATACAGTATGATTTTTGGGGGAGTCTGGCTTCTTCCACTTAGCATACATAACCTTTTTGAGACTCATCCATGTTATCATGTGTATGTGTGGTTCATTTTTTCTTTCTTTTTTATTGTGGTAAAATCTACAGAACATGAAGATTTACCACCACACGTACCCATTGGTAAGTCACAATTCAGTGGCGTTCAAGATACTCACGTTGTCGTGTGATCGTCGCCACCATCCGGCTCCAGAACTCTTTCATTGTCCCCAGCGGAAACTCTGTCCCCATTAAGTAGTGACTCTGTTCCCTCCTCCCCACCCCCGGGGTAACCACTGTTCCGCTTTCTGTCGCTGCGTTTCCGACTGCTCTAGGGACCTCCTGTAGGTGGGACCACGCGGTATTTGTCCTTACGTGTAGGAGTTGCTTTACTCACCGTAATGTATTCAGGGCCCACCTGTGGTGTAGCACGTGTCAGAGCTTTATTTCTTTTTAACGATGAATAAAATTCCACCGTCTGTCTGTGTTCCCTTTTCTTTCTCCGTTTGTCCATCGCCAGACATCCGGTTCAGTTCCCTCTCTGGGCTGTTGTGAAGAACGCTGCAGCGAGCGTTGGACAAATATCCGTACAAATATCTGTTCGAGCCCCTGGTTTTACGTCTTTTGGGGTATTTGGTCTGAGATTGCCAGGTCAAATGATAATTGTTTGTTGATTTTTTCGAGCAGCTCCCGTTCCGTTTTCCACGATGATCGCTCCTTTCTCCATTTCCACCGGCACAGCATCATTTGTCTACATCCGTACCGACACTTGTTCCTGCGTGTGCCTGTTGCGTTGTTGTTAAGTAATAGCCGTCCCAGTCGGCGTGACGTCATTTCTACTGCCTTTCCCTAACGACTGATGACGCTGAGCATCTTTTCATGTGCTCATTGGCCATTTGTTTATCCTCTTCCCAGAAAGGTCTATTCAAGTCCTTTGCCCATTGTTGGCTTTTTCTTTTTCTTTTTTTAAATTGTTGAGTGTCAGGACTTCTTCATATACTATGGATCTCAGTCTCTCCTCAGATAAGTGAGTTGCAAATATTTTCTCCAGAAATTGGCTGAACTTTCAAGGCTGCACGAGTGTAACGAGCAGGAGCCGAGAGGACAAACTGGAGGGGAACGAGCTTTATCGCCTGTGACATAGGCGGGCAATTAAAGCCCCTGCCGTTGAATGACGTCCCTTCATGTTGGTACTAATTAGCCGTGGGACCTTAGGCGAGTTGCTGGAATTCTTCCTGACTCAGTTTTCTCATTCGTAAGAGTGATGAGAACCGAATCCCACCTCAGGGTTGTGAGGGCCAAACACGTGGGGAGTGCTGAGGCGGTAACACTGTTTAGCACACAGGTAAGTATTTGATAAGTGTTATTTTAAGTTTTTATTCAAATTACCCATTTTGTTAAGCAAAAACAGCAGTTAGCTGTGCCTTTTCTCTCCATTTGCATTTCCGCAGAGGCAGCCGTTCTCTCTCTTTTCTTTCAGGCAGTGCTTTTGAAAGAAAGCGCTGTGCTCACGTTGTTGGGGGCATCGCTGATAGGCTTCCCCGTGCAAAGTGAGGTTTGAGGGTGCCCTCTTGGCTCTCCTCCTCGCCGAGG
>PVKM010033114.1:0-16110 GCA_004027735.1 Carollia perspicillata
ACTCTTAAAAAAATAAGGTTCTGATTTGTAACGTTTGCTGATATCCATGGTATAAATCTCCCACCGTGACTGTTTTCAGGCTACCAACATTTTAACAGCTAGCTCTCAAAATTGCCTCTCATTCACCTGTAGAAGCCAGCTCCAGCACACCCATTAGCAGAGTATGAAATTCAAGCAATAAACCAGCCCTGAGACCTCATTATTTCCCTAAGACACAAAGCATCCTATGAGCAAGCAGCTCCCATGGCAAAACCAGAGGGAAGCGGGGAGAGGGATAACAGGAAATGAAAGGGAAGGGTTGTCAAGGAAAGTATATGAAAGACCCATGGACAAAGACAACAGTCGTGGGGAGGACTGAATGTGGTGGTGAGGGTAGGTAGGGCAGGGGGAGAGTAGTGTGGGGGAATGGGGGCAACTGTAATTGAACAACAACAAAAAACAGAAGGACTTTCAGAGCTGTGAGCAATTTCAAAGGAGGTGTGCTTTTTTTCTTCTCAAGATCATCTCCATTTGACTGGGAAAAAATATTAATATTCCTTCCCAAACTCTTACTGAGATCTTATGAAAGACAAGTAGAAACATTTTAGAACATCATATTTCAGAAAAGAAATGTGCTGTAATCATTTTTAAAAAATAAGATACATTGCTACAAGATGCTTTGGGAGGAGAGGAGACAGGGGATGATGTCACATGTCCTGTATTGGAGGAAAGCCAGGCCGGGACAGCCAGAAAAAAAAAACCCTCTTGATTACAACTCGTTAGAACTCGACATGTCCTATCAGCTCATCCTTCTATTTGTGTGTCACGTCCAGCAGACTTTATGGTGACAACAAATGTCATACTTCATCTGTCATCTGAAATGAAGGTTAAACTATAATCAAAGACTTGGCCGATGGGTTGTTTTTAGCTTTATTTCCATTTTTTGATTTTGTACTCTACCACCAAGGAGATAGAAGAATTTAGACAAAGGCATTTCTTTGTTCAATATGGGATAGTTCTTAGCAGGCCAGTGTGACCTCTCTTTGATCCAATTATATACAAGTGAATTCAACACATAGAAACAGGACATGGTCCCACTCCTCAAGAAGATTATGGTTTAGAAGTTGAACACAGACAATGTAATATAACAACCAATTATATTACTTCCGCCACCGGTGGCAGCAGCAGCAGCTAGTAAAGACCCGAGTTTGTATTTGGAATTGACAATGTGCATTTGGACAAGTTACTTGATGCCTCTGAATCTGTTGCCTCATCTATAGGATGAGAATTCTACCTCACAGGATAAAAGGAATATGTGTCAAGTTCTCAATACCCTGTGTGATACAGAGTAGACGGAAAACAAATGGTATCTGCAGTTATTAACAGTGTCATCATCGAAGTATTGTCGTGAGGATTAAATTAAATAACATGTCTCTAAGAGCATTCAGGAAGTATTTAATGAACGCCTGCTGTGTGTTGGGCGTGTCTGTGAACTGGGCCATGTATTGACTGCAACGACAAAGGACACACACATGTGAACCCCTTTCTCTCCCGTAGTGGCAGTTCTCACGGTAAGGAAAGGGCTCTAATGCCACAATGACAGAGTCTATGGGGAGACAGAGCAAAAGGAAATCTCACTTGATATAGAGAGTCAGAAATTGGACACTTGGAGCCTATTTAATTTTATTAATCAACGTTATTCCAATAAATTTAATAAAATTTAAAAAGCCATGAATAGATATTAATGACTACAAAAATAAAGTATACATATATTAGCCTTAATTTAAAAAAAAGGAATGGAGTTTTAATACAGGTGACATTGAGAAGAACACTAAAGAGTGGAAGAGAAGGCAGTGAGAATATGGCCCTAAGTGGAAGCTATTAACTGTACAAAAGCATGCCCATCTCCACAGGATATCATAAGTATGAGGATGAATGATTTCTACCACTTCTCTCAGAGATACGGATGAAAGTCTATAGCTCCCCAACTGTGGATCAGGTAAATGAATTTTACCTAGAAATAGAAGTAAACATTTAAATCAAACTTTGGAAAAATAATTGCTTTTAATGCATAAACATTGGGGATGTCTGGAGGAGCACCAATTTAGAAAACTACATAATTCCGTATTTCTAGAAATCAAGAGATTTCTTCTTTTACTATGACTTAAGGTATTCAGGACCATTTCTTCAAAATATAAAGAAGACAGGGAAGCCACTGCTTTTTGGAGAGTTTATTTTGCAATGGCTTTTCAAAAGCCTATCAGCATGGATAGGCTAGATTTTTTAAAATTTCAATCACCCCTGGAGAAAATGGCATCAGAGTGCTTCCGGTAGAGTTACCAGTAATCCTCACTTTTCTCTGCATTTTCTGTGCATTCTGGCAATGACGTCAAGTGCTCTGTTTGGGTAGTCTGCCTTTCACAGGCACAGTGTCTTATAAAAGGACAGACATCTTATACTTTCCTCCAGGAAGTTTTGGGCTCATTCATGGAATTCTCTTTTCATATTAAGAGATGGAAATGCACTTAGGCTATTCGTGAGTCAGCCTTTACTGGCCTTAAGATGAGGCCACTGTAATACAATCCAAGTGGATAAAAATAGACCAAAGTCATTTTTGAAAGAATTACTCCCTTCATTAAAGACAGTCAAACCAGCATTGCAGAGCAAGCCCTGGACTGGAAGTAAAAAATAATACTTAAAGCATTAGTTCTGTCAAAAATTAGTTGTATAAACTTCAGACAACTCATATTACAGCTCTGGACATCTCCCTCCCAATTTGTAAAGTAAAGAGATTAGACTACGTAAACTCTAAGTACCTTCTGGCCCTGGCCCTACTGTCACTCTAGGTCTGGGACATCTGGTTTGCTCAAGGCATTTGACATGTTGCAAAGTTAAGTCTTGAACTGTAGGAATGAGGTTTTATGATAGCTGATTGCATATCCTTAATGATGAAGATTTTAATTTGTGGGTAAGAAGTGCAATGATGATCTCTAAACTTAGAAAACATTGAGGAAAAATATTAATGGGAAAATATCAGGAAATTTTTTCAGTTGTTAGTGCAGTCCTACTTTCACAACATGACCTTGATCGAATATCCCACAAATACCTTGTCAACACCTATTTTTCTGAGTGCTGTTGAGCTGAGTATCTGACACTCAAACCTACCTAAAAGCACAAAAATGGAAGGTGTTAAGAATGTCCCATTTGGGGTATATTAATGGCTTCTGAATTGCTTATCTGATTGTCCCTTTCCAAAATCATTAATATACTATAAAAAGCCCTTTTTAATCTGCCTTCTTCCAAGTTGCACATATGTCTTTTCCGCTTTCCCTCTACACACACTCCAGCCATTATGAACTTCCTTCACTATTCAGTCAGTCCGCAGGTCTTCACTTGTACATACACATACATCTGCTGGGAGTATGGTCCTTACCACTTACACAAATGAATACCTTATTTACAATCATCACACATACAGTCCCTTCTGTTTTCTGTACTCACAGAACTTTTACTTAGCCTCAAATTTTAATTTATTAAAATCTTCTCTAATCCTAAATTTCTCCCCCAGCATTCATTTCACTGAATGGCAATTATTTTCATAGCTTTCTTCCTTGTTAGACAGTGAACTCCTAGATAACAGGAACAATGGCTTATTTCCGGATGTCTTGCACCTCACATGGATAACACAGGGAAGATTCTTACGAAAATTTTGGTGAATACATAGACAAATTAATGATACTTAAATGAATGTTCACTTTATCCTCACCTCTTCCTTAAAACTCTCTTTGATTTATCCTTATAAATTCCCAGTCCCCCACTCCCCGGTAAATTCATTTCACTATTATTTTTATGTGTTTTTGTTCAACTGTGATTGCTAACCACTTGTGCTTTATATATTTCATTTTATTCACTTTCATCAAATTGTATTTTCTATATACTTCATCTTTTCACATACTTCTGTTTATGTGACTATGTAATCAAGCTATGAATATTTTATTTTTATTTAATTTTTACTGTATGTTTTTTCCATTACCATGTAGTCCATGTACAGTCCCCTTATACCTTCTCCCCACAACAATCACCACATTGTTGTCCCTGCCCATAAGTCCTTTTTACTTTTTGCTCAATCTTGCTACTCCCTTAGGTCCCCCATAGCTTAGCTGTCATCCTGCTCTCTATCTATGAGTCTGTCTCTATTTTTGCTTCTCAGTTCAGTATGTTCATTAGATTCTACATGCGAGTGAAATCATGTGGTATTTGGCTTTGTCTGACTGGCTTATTTCACTTAGCAGAATGTTCTCCAGGTCCATCCATGCTGTTGCAAAGGGTAAAATTTTCTTCTTTTTAATGGTCAAGTAGTATTCCATTGTGTAAATGTCCCATTGTTGTTTTATCCACTCATCCACTGGTGAACACTTGGGCTGCTTCCATATCTTGGTGATTAAAGATAATGCTGCAATGAACATAGTGTTTTGTATTCCTTTGGATACATTCCCAGAAGTGGAATTGCTGGGTCAAAAAGCAGATCCATTTTTAATTTTTTGAGTATCTCCATACTGCTTTCCTCAGTGGCTGTATCAGTCTGCATTCCCAGCAACAGTGCAAAAGTGTTCCCCTTTCTCCACATCCTCACTAGCACTTGTTTATTGATTTATTGATGATAGCCACTCAGACAGGTGTAAGATGATGTCTCATTGTGGGTTCCATTTGCATTTATCTGATGATTAGTGAGCATCTTTTCATATGTCTATTGGCCATCTTTATGGACTCTTCAGAGAAGTGTCTATTCAGGTCCTTTGCCCATTTTTTAATTGGGTTCTTTGTTTTTTGATGTCCAGTTTTGTAAGTTCTTTATAAGTTTTGGATATTAACCCCTTATCACATGTATTGGCGAATATGTTCTCCCATTCTGTGGGTTGTGTTTTTATTTTGTTGATGATTTCCTTGGTTGTGCAAAAACTTTTTAGTTTGATGTAGTCCCATTTGTTTATTTTTTCTTTTGTTTCCCTGCCTGGGGAGATATATCTGATAAAATATTGCTATGAGCAATGTCTGAGATTTTTCTGCCTATGTTTTCTCTATAATTTTTATGGTTTTGTGTTTAATACTTAAGTCTTTGATCCATTTTGAATTTATTCTTGTGTGTGGTATAGAAAGTTAGTTTAGTTTTGTTTTTCTGCACATATCTGTCAAATTTTCCCAACATCATTTATTGAATAAATTATGTTTAGCTCATTGTATGTGCGTGCTTCCTCTGTTGAATATTAATTGACTATAAAGGTGTGGGTTTATTTCTGAGCTCTCTATTCTGTTCCATTTGATCTATGTGTCTGTTTTTATGACAGTATCATGGTGCTTTGATTAGTATGGACTTATAGTTTGTATAGTATATTAGATAGCATAATTCCATGGTATATAGTATAGTATAGTATAGTATAGTATAGTATAGTATAGTTTGTATAGTATAGTAGATAGCATAATTCCTCAACTTTGCTGTTCTTTCTCAGGATCGCTATTGCTATGTGTGGCCTTTTGTGGTTCCAAATGAATTTTTGAAATATTTGTTCTAGTTCTGTGACATACGTCATCAGAACCTTGATAGGAATTGCATTGGATCTATAGATTGCTTTGGGTAGTATGATGTTTTAATGATATTAGTTTTTCCTATCCATGAACAAAGTATGTGCTTCCATTTATTTGTATCTTCTTCAATTTCTTAAAATTCCTGAATACAGGTTTTTTACATCCTTGGTTAGGTTTATTCCTAAATATTCTATTCTTTTTGAAGCAGTTGTGAATGAGATTGTTTTCTTAATTTCCCTTTCTCTTAGTTTATTATTAGCATATAAAAATGCAACTGATTTCTGGATATTAATTTTGTATCCTGCTACTTTGCTGAATTCATTTATCAGCACTATTAGTTTCTTGTTGGAATCTTTGGGGTTTTCTCTACATAGTATCATGTCATCTGCAAATAATGACAGTTTTACTTCTTCCTTTCCAATTTGGATGTCTTCTATTTCTTCTTGCTGTCTGATTGCTGTGAATAGAAATTCCAGTTTCATGTTGAATAAGAGTGATGAAGGCGGACATCCTGTCTTGTTCCCGATCTTAAGGGGAACATGAGGCTGCTAATATTTCAATGTATATGTTATTTGTTCCACTTTCTGTATTCATATGATCTGTTTTGTCTCTAATTGGGAGGAGACATTAACGACAACTTTGCTACAGCATCTTAGCAGTACTACTAGATAAATATTTGATGATGGTAATGTGTGTTCATTACAAGATATAGAAGATAAAGCAACTTCCACCATTGTGCAATATAATTCTCCTGTGCAAAGGAGTGCTGCCACCAAAGTAACTCCCATACAGTATCTTTTACCCTGAGGCTTTCAAGGTTTAAATGATTTCCTGAAGTTTAACACTAATTTCAAGGCCATGCAAGGAAGTCATGGGACTTTGCTATGCCAACAGTCTATTGTTTTAAAGATAGGAATGGATTGTCCCTGATCTTAGGTTCAATCCGTGGTCTAAAGGAATTTCTGCAGCCTTATGTCCAAATGTTTTATGGTCAGCCTTCTCCATTCCTTCAATGTGTTCTTCTTCAAATTCACCGTGGAAATTCTTGCAGATTAATCTTCCTAAGCCTATTCTCCATCATCTCACTCAACAAGGATAAAAATGTTCAATGTTAAATCCATTGCAGTGAGACTAATAGGTAGAGATAGTTATATCATGGTATGGTAAATATTGTATGGATACCTTCAAGAAACATTTAATGAGTCCCTGCTTGTCCTTGACTGTGCTAATCACTGGAGTATAGATTGATTTGGTCTCTGCCTATGTGTTTAGGAAGGCTCACAAAGGAAATGTTTTGTCAGCTGGAACTTAAAAGTGAACTAGGAATTCACTTCACTACTTCATTCAAATGTCTTCATAATTCTTTACGTGTACAAATGAATTTCCCTCTCCCTCTCTTTTTCAGATCAAAATAGAATAGTTCTAATAGGCAAAATGGTAAGAATTGAAATTTTAAAGCAAAATGAAATAACAAAGGAGAACCTAGATCTTGATCTAACATATGAAACTTTCATGTTGTATATATTCTAAATATTTTAGCACCTTTTGGTAAATTTGATTTTTTTTTTTATCAAAACTAAATTTGGGAAACAAAACACTTTAAAGAAAGAGCTAAACTGTTAAAACATGGCTTGAGTTAATACCAGGGCAGAAACCCAATGATGAGCAAAATTGAAAGTGTTGAAAAGGTATTCACCTTGAACACTAAAAGCAGTTCTGGCTGCAGTGGGAGGAAGGGAGTTAAAGGTAAAGATAAAAGAATATGGTAATTGGAGTCTTCAGTCGGCGTGTTACATTAGTGCTGCATGGGTATATGTGTGTGGGGCGGGCATGCACCGAGAGGATTATCATTGTTCTTCACTTGGCTGAGAATAAATGGAAGGGCTAGAGCAGAGAGTGGTAAATAAACATTTCTCTCTTCCTTTGGGAAATTCAGAACTAGTCAACATGAACAAATTAACAGGCATGGAAGTCAAGGGACCATTTAGTAATTCAACCTACTTAATCACATGTTTACTAAACCCAAAGTTGTCCACTCAATCCAATATGGTCCCTTCTTTTCTCCTTATGTTAATTGCATTCTGTGTTATAAAATGTATGATAGTAGAAGAGGAGGGAAAAATAACACTTATTTAGAAGCTGAATCTTAAATAGTTACCACCATCAATTGTATTTTATATGTTTAATGCTATGAAAAGCCTCCAAAACAGATCGCATCTTTAATTTAATTTTTCTAGCATTTTTATAAAACTAAATTTCAAATTTAGTATATGTTGAAAGAATATTACAATGACCATCTCATCTTTTCTGGATTTAGCAGTTGTTAGCAGTATGCCAAATATGTATTATCTATCTTTCTATATATAGAATTATCAAACTGTTAATCTATCCTAATTGATGCAAATAGATAGATTTGTTTTCACAGATCCATTTCAAAGTAACCTGCAGACATGGTGACTATAACATTTATCTCTTATATAACCATAATATCATTACCACACAGAAGACAATTAACAATTACTTCCTAATACTATTTAATATCCAGTTTACATTCGAGTTCCCCAACTAGCTTCTCAAATTATTTATATTACATTTTTTCAAGCCAGAATCCAATCGTGATTCATGCATCATATTCAGACCTTATATCTTTAGAAATGTTTTCATCTAAATGTCATCTTAACCTTTTTGTGTTGCATGGCACTGGGTTTATCTGCCCCTCCTACCAGTCTTGGTGTGGCTTATTCTTTATATTTTTAGCTATAGGACTTCCGTTCAGCTCAGTTTCAGGCAGTTTAGAATGATGGTTGTTCTGTACTTTAGTTGTGATTGTAATGAGGCTGTGAGGGGATGTGAGGACCCCATTTACCTACCCCGCCATCTTGACTAGCAGCCCCCAACATGTTGGTTTTCTTAATAATATTTTTACTTTTTTGCTTTATTCTACATTATATACCAAGTAGCATCAAAGTCTCAACATTAGTAATACAAATAAACAGTAAAAGTATTGAATAAGATGTACTTTTTTTGCAATTTATTTTTTCTTTAGAGTATACTCCAAATAAGATGAACTGTATTCAAAGGTCACTGGAAAGAATTATCTTTTCTCTAAGGCTGAAAAAAAGTAAATATTTGATATACTGCTAGATTGTGTCAGTTTGTTTGCAGTTTTAGAATTTATTGAATTGTTCTATTTCTCTTAAATTTTATTTATTTTGAATATTTACATGACTCAAAAGTAGAACTATATTACTGAAAGATATGCATAGCAGAGAAGCGTTAGTTCCATATTTTTGTCCCTCCCATTCCTCTATAAGCAAGACATGTATAATTCATCACCCAAGTAAAATCATTTTGAGAAAAGGAATTGCTTAAAATAATTAGAATTTCTAACTTTTAAAACACTTCTATGTTGACTAAAACCTAATTTTATCATATCAGAGGACTAGTACAATAGTTACACACTAAAGCAATTCTTAAGTTTTTTAAAGAATATATGAAAGGATTTATATATTAAAATAACATACAGACATGCATAATAAAGCAAGTTTTAAAATGAAAGGGTCTATCCTGGACAAAATTATTTTCATGGTAGGCTCACATGGTTACCCATTTTTATTATTTCCTATTTACCATTTGGTATTTCTTCCATAAAAATAATGATGTGTGTGTGTGTATACTTATTTCCTCCCTTTCTTATGCTAAAGGTAAGCATCTTGCTCGCTATTTCACTTATTAAAACATGTTGGAAGTTACCCTATAACAATCAATAGAGCTTTTTTCATTCTTTTTATAACCACATTGCACTCCATTGGGTAGATGACGATAGCTTATTCAACAAATTCCCTTTTGCCGTCACAAATAACCTTGAGGACATGCAGTCTGGAACTTACAGAAGTATGATTGTAGAGCCAAGTCCTAAAAATGGGATTTCTGGATTAGAGGGAAATACATAATTTTGTTAGATATTGTCAAACGCACTGTCACGGGGTTTATAATACTTTGTACTCCCACTGGCAATGTGTAGCAGCCCCTGCTGCTTCTTGTCTACTGACTGTGTTATCTGACTTTGGAATCCTTGCCAATCCAATAGTATGAAGGGATGTCTCAGTGGAGTTTTGTTTCTTTAAGGAGTGTTGTTAAGTATCATTTCATATGTTTGAGGGCTATTTGTCTTTGTTTTGGGTGTAGTCTGTACATGTGTTCTGCCTACTGTTTTCTTGGACCTTCTGTATTTTTCTCTCCGATTTCTGGAGGCTCTCCCTATGTTAAAGGGATCTGATCTTTGTGCCTGTGATGTTAATTGCAAATATATTTTTCACAGTTTATTATTCATGTTTTGAAAAACATGTTTTTATTGCTCATGTATGTGAAACATCCATCTATTTTTTTATTGTTCATGGATTTTTATTATGATCTCTGATACATTTGGAGTTTTTTCTAGTGTATGATATGAGGAAGTGATCTAATTTTATCTTTTTTCAAGTGCCTACTCAGTTGTCTCAACATTATTTATTTATTTATTTATTGTTTTTAAAAATGTTTTATTTATTTACTTTTAGACAGAGGGAAGGGAGGGAGAAAGAGAGGGAGAGAAACATCAATGTGTGGTTGCCTCTCTCATGCTCCCCACTGAGGGCCTGGCCTGCAACCCAAGCATGTGCCCTGATTGGGAATCAAACCCATGACTCTTTGGTTTGTAGGCCAATGGTCAATCCACTGAGCCACAGCAGCCAGGGCTCAACATTATTTATTTAAAAATTTATCTTATTCTCACTAATTTGAGATGTCACATTATCATGTATTAAATTCAATAGATATACTTCAGTCTTTTTCTCAACATTTTTTGACCTTAATCTGAGTAATGTGTAAATATCATATGGTTTTAATTATAGATAATAGTCACCTTTTTCCTCGTATCCTTTTGCAAAAAATAAATGAGGGAATCAAAGCTCAGAAGAGATTAATGGTTTGGCCAAGGTCAATTTACTGAAAAAAATGTTAGAGCCAGGATTTGGTTCACAGCTATCCTCTGTTGATGTGATTTAAATAAACTTCTAAGCAGAACATTTGTCTTAGTTAAATAAGTCTACCTGGTGTAGATATTTATGACAGTGTGGCACTGTGAATAAGTGGTGGTGTTTGGTAGTTGTAAACTACAAGAATTCAGGGTACAATGTAGTTTTTGTAGCACAAAATTATTTTGTTGTGTCTTCTGACCCATTTCCTAATATATAGGTTATCTTATAGTCTAATTCCAAAAGTTCTTGATGAACTTTTTACTTCACAGAAGTGGGATTTTACACGCATACATAGTTTCAGAATATATGCAGCAAACTTTGAGTTGATTTGAGCCATAATGGAGATGGGGGCGGGGCAAAAGGGAGACTTTGTCACTTTTACATCGCAGGTGGCAAACACAAGGCCCACTGGACGAATCCGGCCCTCCACCTGGTTTTATCCTCCCGGCACCTTGTTTCTATCTGGCAGCAGTGCGAGCTCTCACTTAACTTATGTTAAGGAGTTATGTTAACTTAAGGTGTTTACATTTATACAGTCCTGAAATTTCATTCGGACCTTTGGCAACCACGAGGCTGATGTGACCCCAGGTGAAAGTGAGTTTGACAACCCTGCTTTACATGGACCATGTCCATGTGGAGTGAGAGTCCCTATTATGAGTTCATTATTTTATAAATATGGTGATGACCCACTAATAAATAGATACGAGGCAAATAAATGCTATTTCCTTAGTGTTGAGCAGTTTAAAACAAAAAACAAAAGCCCACTGGCAGAAGCCATCTGGTCCTGGCAACGTTCCCGGTTAAACACTTTTAATTGCTTCTGTGATCTTGGTAGGTTGGCTTGCCATGGTTTCCAGGGATTTGGGAGAATTGACCTTTATGGAGTAATCACAGTTTGTTGTACAAAGGAACTCTGAGTTAGGAAAGCAGAGAGCATGTCCTGCTGTGAAGCCGTGGTACTGAGAATGGGTCAAATGGGCAATGGTTTTCTATTTGGATTAAATTCACTGCAATGTTCTACATATAGGGGCATTCCAACAGCCAACAATATTCCACCTGGGAAGTTCTGTAAGCTTTGGCAGTGAATCTAGTATGGTCTGTGAGATCTATTTGTTCATTGTTAAAGTCACTCTTGTAAGCTGAGGTCCCTTTTCCATACATCATCCTGAGATTTTTGCTAATTTGTTCAAAGAAGACATTCCATGATATCACACTAATTGGCATATATTTTCCCATCATCAATTTCTACTTATGTTGAATTTTATTCAGAATAAATTTAGCTCAAGTCAACTATAGGTTTGTTCTCTCATTTTAGATTAATGTTATAAGTAATAGTGAAAATATACTGAGCAATTACTATGTGCCAGATATTATGAAAAATGTATCTTACATATTCATTTACTCTTCATAGCACTGTATAATTGAGGCACTCTTATAATTTTTGTTCTACACAAAAACGTACCTAAGGTCAAACAGTTAGCAAATGATAGAACCATTTAAGTCAGGTCTGTGTGATGCCAAAGCCCACACTCCTAACCACTTCGGAGGAATAGACTGAAATACTGGGGCATGAATTCCAACAATGCCAGGATTAGCGCTCACGCTTACTGTCCCCCAAACCCCTCCACTGAGGAGCTGTTGGTGACTAGGCGAGAGATGCCGCAACCCTAGGCTTAGTGTACCAGGAATCATTCGTTGCCTCCTCCCCCTCCTGTAATTGTTTTTCAAACCTCTGTTCTAGTGATCATCATTCTGTTATTATCCATTAACATGTTTGCCCGCCTGACAATAATGTGCAGAACTTGAGACCAGGGTCCTACAGTGTTCATTTATGCTTCTGGAGTACACAGAATAGCCCATGATACATAGCAGGCTCTCAGTAAATGTTTGCTGAATAAGAGAATTTGGTCCCTAATGCAAACTGGCTCTTTATCTCACACCAGGATAATTCATGGCAAGGTAACAGTTTTTAATACCCTAGAGTAAAATCAGATTGAAACTTGACGTATTTGATGTACGTTGTTATATTCATAATCGCTAATTCATTCACTAAAGGCGAATTTCAGTTTCTGCCTGAAGTAGAGGGCGAGAGGACATGGGTTACATGTACTGTTCCCGCATTCGCTTTCTGAATCTACTCAAGAGGAGAGTATAACCGGTTGATCAAATCTGGCATTGTACTCCTGGTAAATGTTTATTACAGTTGATGAATAATATTTAAAGATAGTAAAATCTCCTATCACTACAAACTATATATTACCAGAAACACAAACAGTATTAGGGGCCCAAGGTTATGTTCCGAATTATGGATTCTCTTCCAGGCACATGTACGTCTCTCCTTCCCTCTCTCTCTCCTTCTTCCCCTCCCTCCCTCCCTCCATCTCTCTCTCTTCTTATCTTCCTTTCTTTCTTCCAACATTCACTGAGCATCAAAAATATGTTCGACTCTGAAGATATAAAGATGAATTGGACTTATCTTGCCTCTTGGTGAACTCATAATCAAGTTGGGTCTCATAATCAGATAATTAAAGTACAGCCAGCCCTGTTAGAAGATTAGTTCCACATATATACAAATAATAATTCATCAACACTGCTTTC
This sequence comes from Carollia perspicillata, assembly GCA_004027735.1. Classification (NCBI taxonomy): domain Eukaryota; kingdom Metazoa; phylum Chordata; class Mammalia; order Chiroptera; family Phyllostomidae; genus Carollia; species Carollia perspicillata. The sequence continues at coordinate 13,179 of PVKM010033114.1, forward strand.
TCCTCCCCCTATTTTTGTCCCAAGTAATGATGCCCTCCAAGCACTGTCTTCAGATTATTGGCCTCCAGGCAATAAGAATTGGGAGTGGATTCCTCAGCCAGGAGGACTGAGACATGATCAACCTACAGGACACCTCTTCTTGAGTTATTGTCTCCTTTCTCCTTCCTCTTTCTCTTCACATTTCTGTGCTGTTTCTGATGAGAACGGGCCATACCCTGGCTCCTGTTCCTGACCTATCTTTATTCAGAGCTGCTGTGTTCTCAGATTATGCATTCAGTGAGGAATGCTGGAAGAAACACACCTCTGAGGAAGAGAGACTGTGGCAACAGAGAAAAGAGTGCCGTACTGGGAAGTAGGAGAACAAAGTTGGTGATCCAGCTGTGCTCTTGGGGCTTGGTAACCTTGGACAAGGCCTGAACCTCTCTGAGACCTGCAACTTTTTTCTCAAAGGCACAGGGGATGGTTCAGAGAATTTTTTCTTTTCCTCTTTTGACATTCCATTTTCTCAAAGGTTGCTTTATAACCAACACAAGTAAGTTTGGGCTTTATTAATTTTTTAAAAGATTTCATTTATTTCTTTTTTTAAAGAGAGAGAAAGGGAAGGAAAAATAAAGGGAGAGAAATAACATTGATCAGTTGCCTCTTGCCAAGCCCCCAACTGGGGACCTGGCCTATAACCCCCACACCAGCCCTGACTGGGAATCAAACCAGCGTCCTGAACTTTCAGTTTGTAGGAGGATGTCTAACCCACTGAACCATACCAGTCAACCTGCCCCCATCTATGTATCTGACAGTTCCACAAATTAGCTCTCATGTTGCTGAAATTTGGTACAACTCATTATTCTTTCTTCATAGAAATTATATCAAGTTTGTGATTTTTATGAGTGGCCTACTGAATGCTTTACGGGTTCTGTGACCTTCTGTAAAAAGACAGGGGTTAGTTGTTAAGCAGGCCACTAACAGTTCTGCTCAGCTAAAGTCTTATTAAAGTTAGTCACTTTATTGAATTTTTTATTTCCAATCCCTAAGGGTGATGATGCAGTAACTTCCAGTTCAGCATTAAATAAAACAGAAAGAAAAAAGTAAAAGATATTACATAGTTAACTAAGTCATAATTGTTTTTCTGTTTGTGGAATCAAACTAGCATGCCTTAAATACTTGTAAACGTTTTGCCCTACATGTAGAAAAGTGATTAATCATGACTTTATAGCCTTAGACAAGAAGGATGACTGTATTAGCTTATTAACATAGTGTCATTTCTCAGTTGTTGGACAAGTAGTGCATTGGGGAAGTTGGGTAATGTGATTTTGCTTTCTAGAAAGTTAGATTTATACACGTTTAAAAGCACAGTGGTCACTGTATTTATTAATTGACCCAAGCTCTTTTATATGTTTATTTGCATTATTAAATAGTTGTGGGGAAATTTTTTTTAAGTTATCATTTATAGTCATGAAATGGAATGTCTGTGAGTAGCAGAGGAGCAGGACCGCCTGTGTGCACTGCCAGGAAGACTGTGAGTGGTGTGATTTGTGGTGGGAGAGGCCCTGACTGCCCGGGAGCCATTTTGATAAAGGGAACTTCTCCCCTTTGACAAGAAAGCATTATAAAAATATGCTGCAATTATAAATTTGCAATCATAGAAGTTTAGAGAATAAAGACTTGTGGGATCATTTAGTTCAGCCTCTTCATTTTACCGATGAGAAACTGAGGCAAGAGAAGTTAATCTTCACCTATTTCTCTAGGGCTATAGAGATTCATTTATTCTTTTATTTATCCAAACAGTTCCTGAATGGCTGTTATGGGCAAGTGTTGTGGCAGGTGCTAAAACCCTGTAATAAATAAAATAGAGTTGCTTCTCTCCAAGAACTCACTGTTCCATCTGTCAGAGAAAAACTGTAAACTGGTTTCCTTCTCTGCTCTAAAGAGAAAATTTCATAATGGATTGACTCACTAACCTGTGTTTAAGCCCTGTCAGTTAACTTTTAACCTCAGGTTTTTCACTCCTTAAATTACTTCTTAATGCTAACCCAGAGCTTAATTCTGAACTTTTATCCAAGCTTCAGTGAGGTCTTGACAGTATTGAGCCCATTATATTTGATCAATTTCTTTATAATTTTTGGACCACTGCCTACCTAGGATTGATTTTCAGGTTAATTAACTTTTCCTCGTGTATGGCCACTTATTTAAAGTTATCTAAAAGTATAATTTAAGTGAAGGATTTTGAGAAGCACTCACGCTCCACATACTGTTCATGTAGTTGGTGCAGTAGTGACACATGCGTGTAGACAAGGCAGAGCCAAGAGGGAGCGATGAGGCCATGGAGGCAGACTGGACTGAATTTAAGTTTTAGATCCTTTACTTGCTACATGTGTGGCATTGACTAATTTATTTTAAATTCTGAGTCTCCATTTCTCAAGCATAAAATGGTGGTAATCATACCCGCCCTGAAATGGTTTTAGGATGCTAAAATTAGTGCATACATAGTGCACAGTGTAGGGCTTGAATGAGGAGGGCTCAACAAGTAAGATGTGTAACCCCTAACCTTTGGGGATTCAAAGACATATTGTTACAGTTTTGTATTTTTCAGATGTGCTTGACAGTGCCGTTTTAGTGAATTGAAAGAGTTTGCAACTTTGCAGAGTTAGAGCTTAAAACAATTTCCAGGAGTGACCCTATCTACCTCTCTACCTTTAGGTCAAACTGGTTACAAAATTCTACTCATCTGTGGAAGCTATTTTCCAAAAAATTGTCTACTGATTTTCTCACAGGATAATAAAATAATTTCTTCACTTACATTATATGTTAATTTGGGAAAATTGCTTTACTTTTTCCCAAAAAGTAAAAGAAAAAGAAAGAAAAAGTAAAAGAAAGCTTCACATTCTTTGTGTATAGGAGGTAATAGCTTCCTAAGAACAAGAACCTCACCTTGTTT
>PVKM010033115.1:0-16120 GCA_004027735.1 Carollia perspicillata
GGACCAGAGGATCCTCCCCATGATATTTCCTAGAGGCCGCCAAACCAGAGGTCTGAGCACCCCCTAAGCCTGACGCTGTCTTCCAGGTAGCAGTGCCCACTCTCCCCTACCCCCGCCATTACTCAAGAGCAGCTGCAACCTGACAAGCGGCTGCCTCACCACTGCACTGGTCCCAGCTCTCTCCTCAGCCACTCTCTCGTCCCTGGGATGCTGAACTCCCTTCTTCCTCAGCTAGGTTGCCTCCCCTGCCCCACAAACATACCCTTGCCCTGCTGTTTCTCCTCCATAGACAGCTTCCTGTCAGCCAGGAATTTTGTGGTTCCTCCTCAGCATTCAGTCTCACATCAGCCTGTCCTTTCTTTACCCTGTGGGGCTGGAAACAACCATTGGTAAAGTCTCTAAGGACAATACTTTGAAGAACACCCACCCATGACCGACTGAATGCTGAGGCAGCCAGTTTTCTTCTGCTTGTTCTTCCCCAACTTGCTTTCCTTCCGCCCTTCTAATTGCCCCCTTTCCCCTTCCTCTGTCTTCCTCAGTCAATACCTGTTCTCTGACCCTCAGGTTGGCCAATGATTTCAACGTCCCATCTCCTCAGACTCACTCCATAAGATGTTCTACTGTCTGAGCAGCTGGCCTCAGAGTCCTTCCCAACTCGTGGGCTCTGCCCCGCTCCCAGCCATGTCTGCCCCTTCCTTCAACTTAGCTTGGGCCAATTTACTGAGTAGGGAGAGCGACCTCCACGTCAGGACCTCCTTGCTGTTCATGCTTCTCTTCCTAGATCCTGCATTTTAAATTTGAGAGGCGTTTATTGAGCACTCATTAAGTGCCAGGAGCTGTGCTGAAGACTTCTGTGTGTTATTTCATGAGGCTTCGAGAGGCTGCTGTGGTGTTCGAGCCAATATTGAAACCCAGGCAGTCTGTCTCTCCAGAGAAAGCTGAAGGCTGGGTGAAGTGAATAGCACCTTTGTTAAATGAGTACCTAGAACCACCACTGGAATAAAAAGATCCAAGCTCTACTTTCAACTCGGCCACGAAACAGATGTATGATGATGGGCAAATCATTTAAGCTCTCCAAGCTTCACTTTCCTCATCTTAAAAATTAGGTTGAAGATGTAGGGATAATAGAGACACTCTTTCATGAGAAACGATGTAACACAGTGATTAAGTATGTGGACTTCAGTGCCTGGTTGCCTGGGTTCAAGCGATAGTTCTGCTGTTTGTTCTGTTTTGTTTTTTTAAGATTTTATTTATTTATTTTTAGACAGAGGGAAGGGAGGGAGAAAGAAAAGAAGAGACACATTGATTTGAGAACAAATCATCTATCGGTTGCCTTTCGTATGCGCCCCAACGGGGGACTAGACCTGCAACCCAGGCACGTGCCCTGACTGGAAATTGAACCAGTGACCTGTTGCTTTGTGGGATGATGCCCAATCAACTGAGCTACACCAGCCAAAGCAATAGTTCTGCTATATGTGAATTATGTAACCAAATGTCCTTGTGTCTCAGTTTCACTATCTATAAAATGGGTATGACAACAACTGGACCTATTTTCTAGAGGTGTGGTGAGGATGAATTGGTACATATCAAGTTCTAAGAGCATTGTCTAGCGTATAGTGATGACATTAGCCATCATTAATGTCATTTTTATTTTTATTACCAGTGTTTTCTTCCATCAAAATTCTATGATTTTAGGATGCATCAGCACTTCTAGCACCGCTGTTAATACATCCTGGATTTTCATGTTTAGAAATTAGGAAGTAAGGGCTCTCATCTTTAATAAGAAAAAAATACCCTCACTTGTATAGTAATTCACTGCTTTTAAAATATATGCACATATAGTCTTAATTAATACCTCACAACTCTGGGAAATTGGTCACAAAACTGTTCATTTGAACAGCTCCTCGCAGTGATCCTTGCATTTGAACTGACATCAGCTCATTTGGGTCCCAACCCACAATGTGAGGCAGGTAGGATATTTAATGTACCCAATCAGAGATGAGGGGCCTTCACTCAGACAATAGTAGGTGACTTGTTCAAGGTCACACATTAGTGGGTGGTGGAACCAGCAGTGAAACTGAAAGAGCCTTATTCCCAGTGTTGAAATTTTTCCAGAAAGAAATCTCTTGTTCTGCAAAGTACTCAGTCCTTCTATGTGTGTTAGGTCCCCCATAAACCTGAACGTGAACTGGGTGTGGAATTCTCCAGGTGGCACAAAGATCTTCCCTGTAACCACGGGCACGCCCCATCTTTATCTAGAATCCAGTCCCTGTCTCCACATGCTTGTGGGTATCCAGGGTCACTACTACCCCACAGAGAGTGAAAACAGCTGGGGGCCCTGGGGTCAGAGAGACCCGGGTTCTCTTCCCCACTCTGGCACTTGACTAGCTTTGCGACCTTGGGAAAAATCACTTAAAATTCTCTAACCCCCTCTCAGAACTGGGGTTGAGCATAGCCACCTTGCAGGGAAGCTGTCCGAATTCACATTAACACATGGAGTCATCAAGTAGGCATTCAATACATGGCCGGATTGGGGTTTTTTGTTTTGTTTTGTTTCTGTTTTTTCTTAAGGCTCTTTTTGCCAGAAGTCCAGCATGGCTGACAGATCCTGGTTTCACTTCTGTTTCTCCAGGATGCTGGCTGGCAGAAAGGCAGCAGGCAAAGCAGACAGGTGACTCTAAGTCATGAAACATATATTCTCACCTTGGGCACCTGCTGTTTTTAATGGCTAAATTTCCCCCCCGATACATCCATCATTTAGCAACTACCAGGGCTAGTTATTAATTTAAAAACATGTTCCGTCTGTGCTTACAGAAACTGCCATTCGCCCCTCGGGAATGAGTTTTTAGTGATGTTTTTAAAATTAGCTGGCTCTTGAATTTCATTTTCCATCCAAGCTTCCCCGTTATCTGTTAGGTCACAGAAACACGTAGGCTGCGGACAGTCCAATCCCAGATCTTAGGCTCTTGGAAGTAAAAGCTGAAATAAGTCAATAATGGGAGAACGCCCAGGGATTTTTCAGAGGAGAAAGCCGGTCCCTGGCGAGCTGCGGGAGCCAGGTTCCCTCCTGAAGTGGCTCTTCCCTTACATTTTGCGGTGAAGGCTGGGGCAGAGCAGGAAGAAGAGGAGGAAAAAGGCCTGTGACCTATATCATCAAGGTCTGTTTCTTCTCTGCTCGGCAACAGGAAAGAATCAGAATGCACTCTGGAGGAAGAAGCAAAAATCCAAGTGCTGATTGTCCCTTTAAGCCATTCCAATCACAGGCCCGCAGTTAAAATAATGCTCACCTACTGTGCTTCCGACTGGGCCATCTACCTTTTTCGCTGGCAGGGTCAGGCCCAGTCAAGCCTGATGAGGCTGCCACAGGCCCTGTCGGCTCCGCTAGGGCTACACCTGTTTATCACCAAGTCACTTCATTTCCCTTCCCCTCCTCCCTGCTTGGGAAGGAGCATTAATTAAACGGGTAAACAAGCCGGCGCCCATTCTAAATCAGAGCTGCAGGCAACGGAGAGATAACTTGGGCTTCGAGAAGAGGGATTTTCAGTTAATTTATGGAATCTACCCGCACTCTCTGTGCTCCAAGCAGCCGGCTCCCCGCTTAACGGGGAAATTGAAGCAGACAGCCTTTGTCTAAACACTTCTTTTGCCCAGAATATCTTAATTTTTCTATTTGAATGTTTAATAAGGTTTGGGGTGTTGCTGCTTCTTTTTTAATTTCCATAGTGCAGACATTGGCTGTTAGCACTTGGCTGGTGGCTGAAGGGCACCTGTCCTCTTGGGTTGTGGAGGGAAGGGCCAGTTTCTTCAAAATGTCTCGACAGTGGGGACGAGGGAAGCTGGGTTAAGGGCAAGTTTGCGGGGGGTGGGGGCTGTCCCAAAGACAGAGCATCTCAGAAACACATTGCCTACGGGGGCCACACTTTCCTTTTTTAAGTTCTCAACACTGCAGGCGCCCCAGGAACGAGATGCAGCCCGGTTGGCACCCCGAGTTCTTTCCCACCTCCTGGAGCACCCGGGGTTGGGCTCCGGCCGCACGCCCACCGCCTTCCCCTACACGCAAGAGGCCCCAGCCCGGTCTTGGGGGATCCCTTTGGCCAGTGCTCATTTCCGGGTGCTGCTGCTTCCCACTCTGCCTAAATTAATTTATTCAAGAAAGGGGCCGTGTATGTGTCTTATTCCCCGCTGAGATCTGGAATTCTTCAGTTTAAGTGGAAATTGTGGTTTTCCTAAGATTATAGACAGTCTACGGAAAAACCTCTCGTAAATCTTTGTCATTTCCTATGTAAACCTCTGTAAAAAACACAGTAATGTCTTATACTTACTTCAAGCCAGCCTGCTCGTGCGGGTGGCGTAGCCAGTAACCATGTCGACAAATCAATGGTAGAGAATTAATTGTACACTAGAGATTTAAATTATATTATGCAGCACGTTGTCATAAAATGATATAAAACAATAGGGAAGTAAATGTGAATTAATTCAAGTTACTGACATGGAAAGCACCAGACTGACTTGTATCCGCACTCTCAGCGACTTGCTCAGCCGCGGGGTGCATACGCAACGCGGAGGTTCCAGCCCAAACCAGGGACAGGGGCCGCGCAGGGCTGCGGGCGGTGCTCCTCCCCGGCCGGCGTGCCAAGGGTTAAGTGGTGCAGATCGCAGCCCTCCCCAGTGTACTGATTTTCAGGCCCACCGAGCTGCCCGAGAAAGTTTTCAATTCGAGGAGGCTGGCTGGCGCGTTTCAGGGGCTGAGCCCCTTAGAAAGCTTCAGGGCCCCCGAGGGCCGCCTTGCTGGGAGGGGGCGGCCTGCCCGGTCCTGGACACGCTAATTACAAGGATTCGGTTTCCCCGGTCTGAAGGAATGCATTACCTGCAGCAAAGGAGGCACGGCCTCTCAGGAAGGCCCCGAGAGGAAGCTGAATGCCCCAGCGAATTCCAGCCCCATCTCTAGGTTTATACCCACAACCCCAGCCCATGCTGAGAGACTAATCGCTTGGCCATTGTCAGGACTGTTGTCCAATCAGCCCGTGAATAGCAAAACTTCACAATGCGGAGTATGAATTAGAGGGGAACAAATGTGGATGCAGACTTTTTTTGCAACAATACCTAACTGAGCCTTTCAGACAGGACAACGGATGCACAAAAGCTCGACGGAAATTGGAGTAACTTTTGGAGGCCCTTGTAGCTCCCGTCAATAAGCGTTAGCTCCATAATGGCGGCCTGGGCCTCCCCCACCCACTCCCCCTTTTCTGTGAGATGGATCAATTGTTCACGGGGTGGGGGGAAATTGTCATAAAAATTGGACATTTTTGTTGTCCTTGTCTTGGAAACGGGGGCTTTCTGTTGAACGGGGCCAAATGGATTTGTCTCTCTTTTTATGTGAATTGTAGATTTGGTCATTATTTAGCCCACTGTAAAGTACTGACAATGTCCCCTCCCTCCCTCTGCCCACCCCCAAAAGAACAGAATAGCTGCTTGAGCTATACAAACGTCAGGTCTCTGTTTTAAAATTTAGCTTTGTTTACCCAACAGAATGGAATTCATTACTGTGTAAAAGTGGTTCCATTTTCTGATCTTTTTATTCAAAATGTTGAGAGTATCAAAAAGCTCATTTGAAGGTCACAGGTTTATGTATCTATTCTCTTAAGTGTTTTAGAAATTCATATGGAGGACACAAAAGGTGGAAAATGTGAAAACATACTGTTCATTGTTTATCCTAACCTTGCCATGGCTATTAGATAAATGAGTGTAGGGGGGAAAAATGGCATTAAAAGCCATTGTGAACTGGGAATTTTTTCCCCCTGAAGACTGTTAATTTTAGCCCTTGATCTGTAAAGGTCAATTTCTAATTCTTTTTACTGTGCAGTTTATATAACTTCTGCATTTCAAGTCTATAAAAAGCTTTTGCAGACTTTTCATAATGTAAGTAGCAATTTATTTCATTACGGTTTGAATTTTTTATGTGATTCCTATGGACATTTTGATGAAATTGTCAGGCTTAAAAGCTGTAGTGCTTTTCACTTGGGGGGGGGGTGGACTTTTTTTTTCCCCCTCCAATCCATTCTTGCTGGATAATTTAAAATTAGTAAGATTAATCAGTTCAGTGATTTAAAAGACCACACTGGTTGGAACAAGGTCTGAGGCAAAATCTTTTTATTTTATTTTTTTATTAGTAAATGATTTAAAAGGTCTTTTCAACTAGTTATCTGAAGCCGATATTTAACTGTTACTTATTCCACTAATTTCTATCTTTTGTTAAAAGAACGTTCCAGCCTAAATCTCCTCGCTCTGTCCATGCTAATTGCAGCTTACATTATATAAATGGCTTTGTAAGGAAAACTATAACTCAGAGCCTTGAAAGTTGCGTGTTTCTATTTGCTCAAACTTGATGCACTTGTTTGGAGAGGGTCATTGCAGGGAAAGCTGTGTAGCCTCTAAGAATGTCCTGGATAACAAGCTTAAACAGAACCTTTTGTTGTGCTTAGTATTCTCAGGACTCCAAAATGAGGCCTCCTTTTTCTAACTGCGGGCTGAAGTGGTTCATTACTGCTGTTTCCTCTGCCAGGCCAGGGCTCAGCCATTCCCACTACTGAAGGTCTGTAACTTCCTTAAAAAGGAAGAAGGAAAACATGGCCCAGAAAGGTCTTGTTAGCACTTCCTATGTGAAATTAGCAGCTTTCTAAAAGGTACAACTCCAATTACCTCACATTGTGGAGGCGAGCACAAACTCAACAATACGCACAGCCTAGCAAGTGACATTCTGTCTTTCTAGAGTTACTTCCCTAATTAGGAATGAAGAAGCTCTATTCTGCTGAGTGCATCTATTTACAGTGGCCACAATGCTTTAACTTGAGCATCCTCCTCAAAGACCAGTGTTAAAAAACACAAGTGCTCTTTTCGCCGAGCAGGCTATGGTGAGGCGACACATTCCTAACGGTTACGCCCTCGGAGGGGGGAAAAAAAAGTGTAGCCGCTTTGGCAGGATTGTTAACACTTCAGGATTCATTTTCCACAATAACGCCCCTGCTCAGAGAGCTCTGGGAATTACAGTGGACAATGGGGAGGCATTCTTAGGAGGGTCTAATGATGGAATAAAAAGAAAAATATTTATTGCTTTTGACAGTCCCACAAGGGGCAGAAATCCTTGTCGTGGCTAAGGTTTCCCTAGCTGGTGAAGGAAGGCGGCTCACCGGGACTCAAACAGCCCCACTTCCTTTATTAGGAGAGGCTGGGTACCAGGGCCAAGCTGGGAAATCAAAGATTAAGTTCATTAAGGTAAGACAATTGTGTGCAGGCATTGTTGTTGATACAGGTGGGGCGCTGGGTGCTGGAGTAGGAAGTCCATTTATGTGGAGGGATGACCCGTTTAACAGGCTTAACGGACACACAACGCAAGTATGTTTATTATGTGCCTGATGGCTGACCTATGCTTTCACTGTTTCATTGAACAACAGGCGCCTACCCGGGCCTTGCACCCCCCCCTAACCCCCGCCCCAGGAAAACCAGGTGGGCGAGAAGGCAAAGAAGTCTCTAGAAAGGAATGATCCAGGCCTGTCGGCCCTCCTCTCCCTCCACTGCTCCTCCCCACATCTGAGCTCCCTTCAGTCTGCATCCCCACCTGGCAAGATCAGCTCTCCCTGGCTGGGTAGAGGGGACAGGGGTCTGCCACCTGAGGTGTGCCTGGGTCTTTCTGGCCACTGATGGGAGATGTTTGTGCAGAAGAGCCCGTTGCCCTTTCTAAAGAAGGCATTGTGCTCTCTCGGTAAAAGCTGGCGACTGAGTTTCCAGTCAGGGAGTTTATCAAATGTCTCCTTCCCCAGTGGCACTTACCCAGCCTCCTCCCCTAAAACTGACTATTTGGGAAATCTGGGCTGCCTATCTTTCCATTCTTTTTTCTGGAAAACAACAACAACAACCCCCCCCAAAACAAAAAGTCCCCCACCCCCAATCCTGTACACACAGATACACCCTGTCTGCTTTGTTATTGCAAAACTGTGTTTCTCTTTGTTAGGAAGAGCTCCTCCCTGCCCCCTCCCTGATTTGGAGACCTGTAAATACTGAGAACTTTCTGAAGAATAACACCGGAAGGTGGTTTGGTGGAATTCCTGAGAGCATGGGGTCCATCCATGAGACTTGCTCGAAGGGAGGAGGTGGAGAGGAAGGCCCCCCAGTTGTGGTCAGATGGCTGAGACCCTGTCCGGTACACTGCTCAAGAAAATCGTTTCCACACAAGCCTCCCTTATTTTCCTGCATCTTGGGCAGAAAGAGAACCATCTTTACTTTGGGTGGGGTCAATAGTTCTGTTTCTGGTGAGGAGCTGAAAAATGCGGTTCGAGTTGGAGATGTCTTTGACAACAGATATCCTGAAAGGGAAGCCTTGTTTATTTGCATGTTGGGGTCACTTAGTATAAAAACTTACCGGCTTTCCTTTCTTTCCCCTCCTACTCTTCCTCCAGCCCCCCTCTGAGGAAGATAAACAGTGTTATAATGATTTTGGTAAATAGAATTCTTTTTAAAGCCATCTGGTCATGGGGAGGCATTCTGAGAAGCTTGGAGGATTTAGTTGGTGTCAGTGTGTGAAAACAAGACAGTTTTAGAGAGGTTTTAAAAACTGTGTGTATGTGTGTGTGTAACACACACACAATCACCCAGTGAAAAGATTTTCCTTGAGTTAAGAATAAACATGTTTAGATTCCTTCAGATCCTATCAAGTTGCCATATTTCTTCTCGTTATTTTCTTTTAAAAGAAAGTTTACATTAGATTGTTGATTTTCTTTAGCCTGCCAGGCGTCTATAATGTAGAGTGAAACAGAGAGACTTTAGTTTTTTTTATAGATTGTATCAGAGAAGTTTCTGAATAAAACATTTGCAGTGTAACGTGTTTATTGATTTGGGCAGAACTGGAAATAACTCAGAAGCAAACAAGCAACATTTATGAAACTTCTCCATGTTTTTCTCCCCTTGTGCTTATGTCAGAGTTTCTTTTTATTTATTTCTATAAAGTGTCCTTTGTCCTTGAGATGTTGAATAGACTTCTTTCAAAAGTTATGAGAGACTGGTCTGATAAATCAGAGGAGAAATTAGGAACATCTGAGTTATTTTCTGATGGGTTAATAAAGAGAGGGGGATTTGCATTTTCTTTTAAAGACCTAATGAGCAAGCAAAATGGTGAAGGGAGGAAGGCTGGGGGCCGTCACATTGAGATTTATCAGAAAGCAGAAAGGAAAGTTCGATACAGACAAGATTCCAGGCTACGGCTGAATCAAAATGTGTTAACTTTTTGAGACCAAGCACGTGATCATTGGCTTTTTAGAAATAAAAATATAGCTGGAGAAACTCATACAGCATCCTCAGCACTTATGTCCATACATGGCCCTTTAACAGGAAAAAAGCACTGTTGTGTCGATAGTCAGAAAGAAAATACTGCTTCCTAATGTAGTGGAAATACATTTATATTTTCACCCCTACTGCCTTGGGGTTGTAAAGCCTTTGAAATAAGTGGCTTTGTCTTTAGTGCTAAAAAATAAAAACAAAAAAAAATTTAAAAAGCCTGTCATCACATTGTCATCTGAGGAGTGAAGAGTCATTTTAGAAATTATTTGTAAGTTTGAGTTCCGTAGAACAATCACCTGGACTGTGGAACTGTGGTTCCAGTCGGTGAAAGGATGGGAGTGGAATGTACTCGGACCATTTCTCGGACGGGGAGGAAGCCCAGGGCTCCTCCACTTCGGCAAGCTGCTGGCCCACCCTTCCCTTTACGGTGTGAGGAGGGGCGGGAGGGCGGCAAACCGGAGCACCAGGGAGGATATGGAAAACCCTGCAAATCCTTCTCATCAAGCCACGAGGGCTTTTAATATTTCAGGCTATTTGCATCACAGGTTTTGGCAATTCTGTTGCACCTTTAAATTTTATGTGTTTAATAGTGATGTTTTAAAAACTTCCTACTCATAAAGAATGTTGTATTTTACACTTGATCATGAAAATATACTGTGTTGAGTTTTAATGAAATCTGTTTGGTTGCTATCCCCAGTCTCTACAGGGTTTTTTTTTTTTTATTAAGGCAAAATTTACATAGCCTAAAATTGACCACATTACCACATAGAATTCAGTGGCATTTAGTACGTTCACGATGTTGGATCTGTAATTTATTTTTTAGTTATAATTTTTCCCAGTTTTAGAATCACCAAGTTTTTGTAGAACAGTTAGTAAGTACTGATATTCATTCAACAAACCTTTATTGAGAAAACTGTTCCAAGAGTGATGCTGAACTAAAACTCTGTCGGGCGTTATAGAGATGGAAAGAGGCTGTCAGGCCCTCAAGACATTTTTTTAAAAAAACCCAGGATTGGTAAAACGTGCTCCAGGCATCAGTACTTTAGGCAGGGAATACACATGGTTGTATTAATAAACTCTGTTCAGCCCCACAGAGCGTCACCCTAAACATCACGATATTGCTGAATACGTCTCAACATTAGCCAATATAATTAGACTATTGAGGGTTGAGACTACTACTGTTTTCTCAGTCTGATGTGTTCCAAAGTTTTTAAAACTTGGACTACTTTGTTTAGCATGTTCGCTTTGATGGGTGTTAGTGTTGCATAGTCTGTTATTTCCATGTGAAGTTCTCTGTGTAGCTTTTCAACAAATTTGAGTTGCTATGGCTGTGGAAGGACAGGGAGGAGGCTCCGGGGGACTATAAACCACTTAAGTTTGCTGGGGAAACTCTGCCTGCTTCTCAGGGGACTCCAAGGCAAACGGTGACTGTAAGGCCAATGCAGCACATTAGGGCAATAATAAAGGCGACGAAACCAAGAATGCATGTAGCCTCAACTAGATTTTAAAGAGTCAAATGGTTTAATGTAAAAAATAAAGTCCAGTCCATCTCTTAAAATATATATCCCCCTTTTCAAAGATATTCCTTCAAATTAAATCTGTAGTTGGATGTCAAAGACGGTGATGATGACGGTAGCGGCGGCGTGAAGGTGAGAGCGTTGGCCCAGGAAATGAGACGAAGAGCTCGGTTCACTGGAGTTACGTTGTGTAGCTTCGTGCGGTCTTCTTTGGCCCTGAGCGTTGGAAACATAACCCATCAAATATTTACTGAGTCCCCTTTTAGCAAAGGCTGTGTACAGTTTCACTGGGGGAAGAAAGACAATAGTCAAGAGAGCACAGTCTGGGGAGCTGGATGGTTATGGGTTCCAGTCCTGGTTTTGCCACTTTCTGCTGTGTGCCTTTTGGAAAATTACTTGTCTCCTCTGAGCCTGGCTTCCCTCTATTGAAACAGTAATAAGCTGCCTTGCAGGGTCCCCTAGGAGGACCAGCAGTAGCGTGGTGCTAATTCACATCTTCCATGCTCAGTAAGTCAGTACTTGCTAAGACAAATACACGTCACCCATCCTGCTTGCCATGCCTTTCGAACAGAGAACGAAGTCTGACATTCTACCTGACAAAGTACCTTTTGGTGTGAGTTTTGCAAATCATAAAGCATCAGAGTAATTTATTATAGTGTTGTGACGTGGTGGCAGCGGGGTAATATTTGAAGTTATTTATGGAGGGAGGGAGAGAGGGAGGTTTCAGTATTAGAATTTTGAATGGGAATGTCTGGAATAGCTTTGACTATTGAATACCATCTCTAGCTGCCGCTGAAAGCTTACAAACATCACCTGAAAAATTATTTCAATTTGCCATTGGACTGGAACCATCAATTTATACCTGAAATGTGTCAAAATGTTGGGTGTTTCTATAATGATGAAAATGATTAGAATTACCGTGTTTAATTAAAATGTTAACTGTCATCTTACATGATCTCGATTTATTGAGAATTTTCTACTTGCTGTTAAGATGTTTTTTTATTAAATGAAAACCCTGCTGTTCAGCCAATGCCCGATGCTAACTTAAGGAACAGGTGACAATCTGCTAGGCTTGAGAAGAGGTGACCCCTTCATTGAAAGTGTCTCTTACAGTTGAAGGAGTGATTGCAGGGGAGCTGGGGAAGTCTCTAAAGTTCTCCCCTGCCTGCTCCCTGATGCTCAAAATCTTTTAACCATGATCTGGCTGGAATGCAGATGATTTGGGGAAAGGAACACTAAAGTTTGAATTAACAGAAAGGTGTGCTATGTCTGATACCAAGCCTTTCTCTGAGAATGAGGATAGGAGGCTTGAGAGGTATCACATGGGAAGAAGAAAATGCATCTTCACTGAATTTCTAATTTTGCTGAAATTGTCCCTGAATCAGAGGAAAACCAGCTTTTCTCTGGCAGAGGCAGGGGTGAGGGAGGGGATGGAGTGGAGGAAGGGAACCTGAAACTTTGACCTTAGGAACTGGTATTGTCTGTGCTTTCTTGCCCAGAGGATGATTGAGTGCAAGAGCAGTTTCTGTTGAGGTTCAAGAGCAGATGCCAGCCCTGGCTGGTGTAGATCCATGGATGTAGTGTGAGCCTGCCAACCAAAGGGCTGCGGGTACAATTCCCAGCAGGGCACAAGCCTGGGTTGTGGGCCAGGTTCCCTGTAGGGGATATGTGAGAGGCAACCACACACTGATGTTTCTCTCCTCTATCTCCTTTCTTTCCCCTCTCTCTAAAAATAAATTTAAAAAATCTTCTTTAAACGTCTGTAGGAAACAAAATAAAACAAAACAAAAAAAGAGCGGATCCCAGGGTCTGCACGCTGGGTCCTTGGAAAGGACTTGGTTGACTACAAGCATCCTGGACTTGTGTGGCTACCACCTTAGATTGTATACAGCTCAATCTGCCTGGGTTACTTGCCCAACCAGTCTTCCCATTGACTCTTCCAGGGCTTAAGGCACATCTCCTTCATAAGGTCCTTTTCCCTCCATCTCCAGTTCAGTCACTTTGGCTTTAACCACCCCTCCTTACTGGTGTTGATGTACCTCTGACTTCTCCTCCCCAGCCATTGGTCAGCTTCTGGCTCTACTTGACCAATCATTGCTCAGCTTCTGAATCCTCCTCCCCAGCCATCGGTGAGCTGCTTCTCTACCTCTTTCAGCTCCTGTTCATCTGGATGCACTTTCCCAAGTGATCATACGTATTCTCCCTCCCATCCCCTTCCTGGGATGATGGCTGTTATGGACATGGGTCACCCACTTCCCACCCAAGCTTCTGCCCCAGCACCACCCTGAAACCTCAGTGCTTTTGTTCCTTTCTTGCAGGATAGCTGTATAGCAGGTGGTGCTGAAACATCTCAGCCTCATGCCTGTACTTCCCCTGTGGGAACTGCTGGGCCTGGGAGCCCCAGGGAGCCCTGCCCTTCCTGCACGTACTGCCTTCGCCTGTTTAAAGGTTGCTTTTGCCGTCTCCCTCAGCCAGATTTTACCCAAGGAATACCTCCTGTGTGATTTCTTCCCTGACCTTTCAAGCCTTCTTCAAATAACAATCTTTTTTGTTTAAACTTGAGGTAAAAGTACATAATATAAAATAGGCCACTGAAACCACTTTTAAGTATACAGTTCAGGGCATTAGTACATTTGCCGCGTTGTACAACCATTGCCACTACTCATCTCCAACATTTGTCTATCATCCCAAACTGAACCCCTCCCCCATTAAATAACGACTCCCCCTTCTCTTAGCGCCTTGGAACCTCTATTCCACTTTCTGTCTCTATGAATTTAACTACTCTAGGTACCTTGTATAAGTGGAATCGTACAATATTTGTTTTTGTGTGTCTGGCTTATTTCACGTGGCATAATGTTTCAAGATTCATCCATGTTGTCACCTGTATCAGAATTTCATTTCTTTTTAAGGCTGAATAATATTCCGCTGTATGCATGTATCACATTTTGTTTATCCACCTGTCTGTGGTGGACACATGGGTTGTTTCCACCTCCCGACCGTTGTGAATGATGCTGCTGGGAGCATTGGCGGACAGACGTCTGAGTCCTGCTTTCAGTTCTTTTGGGTGCATAGCTGGAAGTGGGATTGCTAGGTCATAGGTAATTCCATGTTTAAGTTTTTGAGAACCTACTAAACAGTCATTTTCAGGGCACATTTATATGACAGTTTATGGTTTACTAAGAAGCTAATGGTTTACATTAGCTTCTCAGAGCAAGCCTGTGACAAATACGGTTATTAATATCACCTTTGTTGAGGTGAAAATGGAGTTCAGAGAGGGTCAGTGGCTTAATCAGCATCTCTTAATACATTGGTGGGGACTGGACTCAAAACAAAGTTGTGTGACTATGGTGCCCTTTGGATTTCAGATGCTGTGCGACACCCTGTCAGTGCTCCTTCATTCTCTTATGCCCACTGCTAGAATGGCCTCTAAGTCGCCGTGATTGTGAACACGCCTTGACCTTCTTTCAACCTTAAGGACAGAGGCTGAGTCATGACTGCCTTTGTCTCTCCCACACTGTGAGGTATCTGATACATGAGACACTCTCAGTCACTGTCAGTAGAACAGATAAATGAATGAATGAGTTTTTGAGCAGGAGGTGCCACAACAGAGAAATGGCCCAGAAGCCTTCATGGTACCTCCCTGTTCTGCCCAGACACAGAGGCAGGGCTGCTGTCTCTGTACTGGTGGTACCCTCTGCTCCTTGGCTCATCTGAAATTTATTTCTTGCTCTGACTTCCCCAGCCCTGGATATTCCTGTTCATGATGTGTGCCACATTCTGTTTCGGTGGCCACTTTTCTCCTCCGCTTCCCCAGCTGGACCAAAGCTTTCCTGTGGTCAGGCTTTAGGTCTACTACCCCAGCACCAAACATAATGTCAGGCACGTAGTAGGTGCTCAGTACACAGAGGAGGCGCTGAAGGAGCTTTATAATGAATGGACCTTGGGAAGTTGCTTCTGTTCACTCATCTATGCATCGGTGAGAGGGTTGTTGGAATACAGGATATCTGGTTCAATTAGAATTTCAGATAAGCAATAAATACTTTTTAAATGTAAAACATGCTTACACTAAGAATTTATTCGTTGTTGATCTGAAATTCAAATTTAACTGGATGTCCTGTGTTTTTATTTGCTAAACTGACAACCCTAGTCACCATATCATTCTTGTTACTTACTGTCATGTCACCAAAATCCTCAGAAATGCTGAGGAGGAAGCAGAAAACTGATTTTTCAGAGCTGAATTGCTAACTATATTTTAATCTCAAAAATGCAAATGAAAGGGTGGTGTATTTTCTCCTAAATGGAATATAATCCTACACCTGCAGTGGTTTACTTCCCATGTGAAATTGTGCTTTCTGCAATTTGCAATTTCCCCTCTTAGATAACTCTTCTCTGGTGTCAACATATTTCAAACATATTTCAAGTGTCCACTCTGGCTTTGACCATTCCTGGCACCCGGGCCATTCACTCCAGGGATGTGCCTGCCTGTGATCATTTGGGACATTGATTGCATCGGAGCCCCCTTGCTCACTGGCAGGCCGACCATCCTGATGTGTGGACTTCATATTTCTGGAGATTCTTCTGGACTTGACTGTTCCATAATCCGAACTTCCTGCCAATACTTCCAATACTTAATTAGGAACCTGACTCAGTTTCCCCATAAGCCTGTTTCTAATCGTGGTGCTGGCAGGAGACGCTCTCTAATCTCCCTGAAGGTCCTTCCAAGTTTACCTGAGTGGGAGCCTGGGATCAGTTCCCCTCACCGGATGAACCCCAGACTTTCTGGAATGAAGGAGGGGTGGGTAGCCAGGTGGAGAGCACACTCCCTGCCTCTTTGACCAGAGTGGTGTCTGCTGGGTCTGGGGCTGGGGCTGGGGGCTTGGGGGGCTGGGGGCTGAGACCAGACTGGGCTGGAGGTGGGGGCTTCCAGAAAGGACTAAGAGAAGAAATGAGAATTTTTCATTCGGTGTTTACTCGTGTGGTTATCCCCCTAAGTACTGAATTATAACACCCCCTGTGGCTTTTCTAACTCACCTAATTTAATCTTGCCAGGATGCAATTACTTATGCATCTGTTGATTTTATTTTTTTTTTTTTAAAAACATTATCTTCTCAGACTTAGAAGCGGCTGGGCTGATGAACAGCCACAAAGTTGGAAGAGGGGAGGGGTGGTGGACAGGAGGTGGTGGGGGCTGACCCAGGGCATCGTGAACAGCAGTCTCTGGGAATGGGGTGACCAGGAGCACAGGTGCCCAGATTGGCTGCCAAGCAGCTCAA
>PVKM010033116.1:0-16122 GCA_004027735.1 Carollia perspicillata
TTTTTTTTTTTTTTCCCTTCTTTCCCCCATTATTCCCCTCTCCCCTCCCCTCTGGTCACTGTTAGTTTGCTCTTTATTTCCATGCCTCTGCTTATATTTTGCATGCTTGTTTGTTTTGTTGATTAGGTTCTAATTATAAGTGAGATCATATGGTATTTGTCTTTCACTGCCTGGCTTATTTCACTTAGCATAATACTCTCCAGTTCCATCCATGCTGTCATGAAGGGTAGAAGTTCCTTCTTTCTTTCTGATGCATAGTATTCCATTGTGTAAATGTACCACAGGTTTTTTATCTACTCATTTATCATGGGCACTTAGGCTGTTTCCAGTGCTTGGCTATTGTAAATTGTGCTGTTATGAACATTGGGGTGCATAGGTTCTTTTGAATTGGTGTTTCAGGATCCTTAGGGTATTATCCCAGCAGGGGAATTGCTGGGTCAAAAGGCAGTTCCATTTTTAGCTTTTTGAGGAAATTCCATACTGTTTTCCACAGTGGCTGTACCAGTCTGCATTCCTACCAGTGCACTAGGGTTCCCTTTTCCCCACAACTTCACCAGCACTTGTTTGTTGATTTGTTTATGATATCTACTCTGACAGGTATGAAGTGGTATCTCATTGTGGTTTTAATTTGCATCTTTCTGATGACTTGTGATGCTGAGCATCCTTTCATATGTCTCTGGGTTTTGTATGTCCTCCATGGAAAAGTGTCTGTTCAGGTCTTTTGCCCATTTTCTAATTGGATTGTTTGTCTTCCTGGTGTGGAGTCATGTGAGTTCTTTATATATTTTAGAGATCAAACCCTTGTGCAAAATATCATTAGTAAATATATTTTCCCATACAGTTGGTTCCCTTTTCATTTTGTTGGTGTTTTCTTTAGCCATGCAGAAGCTTATTAATTTATTGAAGTCCCATTTGTTTATTCTTTCCTTTATATCCCTTGCACTAGGGGACATATCAGTGAAACTACTGCTGTGTGGAATATCTAAAATTTTCCTGCCTATGTTCTCCTCTGGGATTTTTATGGTTTTGCAACAGATATTTAAGTCTTTTATCCATCTTAAGTTTGTTTTTGTGTATGGTGTAAGTTGGTGGTTGAGTTTCTTTTCTTTCTTTTTTTTTTTTGCATGTAGCTGTCCAGACCTCCCAACACCATTTGTTGAAGAGGCTATTTTTACTCCATTTTATGCTCCTGCCCGCTTTGTCAAATATTAATTGACCATAGAGACATAGGTTTACCTCTGGGCTCTCTATTTTGTACCATTGATCTATGTGTCTGTTCTTATGCCAGTAGCAGACTGTTTTAATTACAGTGGCCTTGTAATATAGTTTGATATCAGGTATCGTGATCCCTCCTACTTTGTTCATTTCTCACAAAATTACTGAGGCTATTTGGGATCATTTATGGTTCCTTACAAATTTTTGAAATGTTTGTTCTATATATATGAAATATTTCATTGGTATTTTAATATGGATTGCATTGAATCTATAAATTGCTTTGGGTAGTATGGACATTTTGTTGATGTTAATTCTTCCAATCTATGAACATGGTATACGCTTGCACTTATTTGTATCTTCCTTAATTCCTTTCTTCAGTGTTGTGTAGTTTTCTGAGTATAGGTCTTTTACCTCCTTGGTTTGGTTTATTCCTAGGTACTTTATTTTTCTTGTTGCTACAGCAAATGGGATTTTTTTTCCTAATTTCTGTTTGTGATCTTTAGTTGTTGGTACACAAAAATGCCTTTGATTTTTTAAAAGATTTTATTTATTTTTAGAGAAAGGGGAAAGGAGGGAGAAAGGGAGAGAAACATCAATGTGTGGTTGCCTCTTGCACACCCCCTACTAGGGGCCTGGCCCAAAACCCAGGCACGTGTCCTGACTGGAAATCAACCTGGCAACCCTTTGGTTCACAGGTTGATGCTCAATCGACTGAGTCACACCAGCCAGGCAATTTTCGAATATTGACTTTGTATCCCACTATTTTGCCAAATTCACTTACCAGGTTGAGTAATTTTTTTGTGGAGTAAATAGGTTTTTCTGTGTACACTATCATGCCATCTGCAAACAATGAGTTTTACTTCCTCCTTTCCAATTTGGATGAGTTTTATTTCTTCTTCTTGTCTGATCACAGTGGCTAGAACTTCCAATACTATGTTGAATAGTAGTGGTGAAAGTGGATATCATTATCTTGTCACTGATCTCAGTGGGAAAGCTTTTAGTTTTTGCCCTTTTAGTATAATGTGGGCCATAGGTTTCTCATATATGGCCTTTATTATGTTGAGGTATGCTCCCTCTATTTCCATTTTGCTGAGTGTTTCTGTCATAAATGGGTGCTGTACTTTATCAAATGATTTTCCACATCTATTGATATGGTCATCTGTACTTTGTCTTTCCTTTAGTTTGTGTGATGTATTATGTTTATTGATTTGTGAATATTGTACCATCCTTGCATCCCTAGGATGAATCCCACTTGATCTTGGTATATGATCTTTTTGATGTATTGCTGGATGCGGTTTGCCAATAATTTGTTGAGGATTTTAGCATCTATGTTCACCAGTAATATTGGCCTGCAGTTTTGTTTGTTGTGTCTTTATCTGGTTTTGGGATTAGGATGATGCTGGCCTCCTAAAAACAGTTTGGAAGTCTTCCCTCTTCTTGGATTTTTTGGAATAGTTTGAGAAAGATAGGGGTTAGCCTTCCTTAAATGTTTTATGAAATTCTCCTGTGAAATCATCTGGTTCAAAGTTTTTGTGTGCTGGGAGTTTTTTGATAACTGCCTCAATTTCACAAGCTGTTATTAGCATGTTTAGGCTTTCTGCCTCTTGATTCAGTTTTGGAAGTTTATATTTTTCTAGAAATTTGTCCATTTCACTGAGGTTTTCAAATTGCTTGATGTATAGTTGTTTGTAGTCATCTCTTATAATCCTTTGTATTTCTATAGCTTGTATTTATTACAATCTTTTGAATTTCTCTAGTTGTAAACTCTCCTCTTTCATTTCTGATTGCATTTATTTAGGTCCTCTCTCTTTTTTTCTTGATGAGTCTGCTTAAAGGCTTGTCAGTTTTGTTTATTTTTTCAAAGAAACAGATGTTGAATTTATTAATTCTTAGAATTGTTCTTTTAGTCTCTATGACATTTAATTCTGTTCTGATCCTGGTTATTTCTTTCCTTCTACTCACTCTGTGCTTTGTTTGTGTTGTTCTTTCAGTTCTTGTAGATATAGGGTTAGGTTGTTTATTTGAAATGTTTCTATCTTTTCTAGTATGCCTGTATCACTATGAATTTCCCTCTCAGGGAAGGCCCCTATGGGGCCTTCGCTCTGCCCCATAGGTTTTGGGCTATTGTGTGTTCATTTTCATTTTTTCCAGAAATTTTAGATTTCTTCATTGATCTCAATCTTGACCCATTCATTGTTTAATAACATTCTATTCAATCTCCATGAGTTTCAATGTTTTTGAGTTTTTTCCTTGAAGTTGGTTTCTAGTTTCCCACCCTTGTGGTCCAAGAAAATGCTTGATATGATTTCAGTTTTCTGGAATCTGTTGAGGCTTATTAGTGCCCTATCATGTGGTCCATCTTTGAAAATGTTCCATGTGCATTTGAAAAGAATGTCTTTTTTGCTTCTTGGAATGAAAGGTTCTATGTATATCAGTTAAGGCTATTTGATCTAGGGCATTGTTCAATGCTCCAATATCCTTGATGACATTTTGTTTGAAAGATCTTTCCATTGTTGACAGTGGACTGTTAAAATCCCCTACTATAAATATGTGCTATCTATATCTTTCTTGAAGTCCCCAAGATTTTTCTTATATATTTGAGTGGTTCTATGTTGGTTGCATATATGTTTACAATGTTTATGTGTTCTTGATGGTTCTGCCCTTGAGTATGATGAAGTGTCCTTCTGTGTCTCTTTTTATGGCCTTTATTTTGAAGTCTCTTTTGTCTGGTATAAGTATTGCTACTCTGGCTTTTTTCCCTGTCCATTTGCTTGGAATATTTTTTTTCCAATCCTTCACTTTCAGTCTGTGTAGGTCCTTTGTTCTGAGGTGGGTCCCTTGTAGGCAGGGTCATATTTTCTTATCCATTCAGCTACTCTTTGCCTTTTCATTGGAGCATTTAATCCATTTACATTTAAGGTTATTATTGATAGGTACTTATTCATTTTCCCTGTTTGTACCTGTGTTCCTCTCTCTCCACCCTTTTTCTTCAACTTCTTAATATCCCTTTAGCATATCTTGCAATGCTAATATGGTGGAGGTGCTATTCTTTTAGCCTTATTTCATCTGGAAACGCCCTTATTTTGCCTTCCAGTTTAATTGAGAGCCTTGCTGGGTAGAGTAGTCTTGGTTGCAGGCCTTTACTTTTTATTACTTGGAATATTCCTTGCCATTCCCTTCTGGCTTGTAGTGCTTCTGTTGAGAAATCAGCTGCTAGCCTTATCAGAGCTCCCTTGTATATTCCTTCCTGTTTCTCCCTTGCTGCCTTTAAGATTCTCTCTTTGTCTTCAAAACTTGGCATTTTCATTATGATGTGCCTTGAAGTAGGCCTCTTTGGGTTCATCTTGATTAGGACCCTCTGTGCTTCCTGAACTTGCATTGCTTCTCCCCTCTCCAGGTTAGGAAATTTTTATGTCATTATTTTTTCAAACAGGTTTTCTATTCCTTGCTCCTTTTATTTTCTTTCTGGTATTGCTATGATTTTAATGTTGTATTTCATGTTGTCCTGCAGTTCCTTTAAGCCCTCTTCATATTTTTTAGTCTTTTTTCATGCTGCTCCTCCACCTGGGTATTTCTCTGTACCCTGTTTTGCAGTTCACTAATTCGGTCCTCTGCTTCATCCAGACTGCTTGTAATTCCTTCAAGTGTATTTTTTTTAATTTCAGGTATTGTATTCTTCACTTCTTCCTGGTTCTTGTTTATAGTTTCTACTTCCTTTTTCATGCTATTGCAGTTCCCACTCAGTTCCTTGTAGTTGTCACTGAGCTCCTTGAACATTCTTATAACTATTCTTTTGAGTTCTATGTCTGATAGTTTGCTTGCCTCCATTTCATTTAGCTCTTTTACTGGGGACTCATCCATTATTTTCATTTGCAGGTTCTTTCTTTGTCTCCCCATTTTAGGTGACTCTTTTTGTTTGTTTCTGTGATTCTAGATGCTCTGCTTTGCCAGCTGTCCTTGTGGGGTGAACTTCTGTGGTAGGGTCTCTGTGGGACTCAGTGGTGTAGTCTCTTTGATCTCCTTGTCTGCATGCTCTAGGGTTTCCCTTTCTTCCTTTTGTGTGGGTTCTCTTGTCGTACTTGAGCTTTACCTGTTGGTGGCTTCTTTGTTGGCAGGTTCTCCCCTCTGGAGGGTTTACTGGTACTCACAACTCCTACCTTGTCTTGTATGCTGTTATACAGGTGTTGGTTAACAAAGCAGTATTACCAGACAACCAAATCTATGCCAGCAAAAAGAACCCCCTACCACATCAGCAACCTGAACTGCAATTGAACTAAGGTTAATAAAGGTGAAGAGAGATTACAGGTATTATAAGATATGTCAAAGGGAATATGAGATAACTAAAAGGGGGGAAATGTTATTGTGTGGTAAGGGGGAGGAGAATTGATGAGAGTTAGGATAGAACTGAGGGGAAGAAAGGAAGATAACATAAGTAAAACATGAAAGGGTGATGGGAACAACAGAGTAAGAACAGCGAAGAGTATACTACGAGATTTGAAGTAAAATCGAAAAGGTACTGGACCAACAGAAGCAAAATTGCAGGAAAACCACAGCAGAGTCATTAGCAATGACAGCTGAATGCAGTTTAATAAAGGTGGAACAGGAATACGAATATTGTACAAAAGTGAAAAGTGAATATGAGATGTCTACAGTAAAGAAAAATGATTTTGGGAGGATGGGGAAAGCAAACTAATAAGAGTAAGGAATAAAGCCTAGGTTGGCAGAGGTGGGGGAAAAGGGACAGAGAAAACAATGAAATAAAATTCCTCACTCAACTGGTCAGGGGTGGGGGAAGGTGAAATGGAGTAAGACAGCAGGAGAATATATTATAGGGTTTAAATTACAAACACATAGTGAACAAATAGGAGTTCCTTTGGAGAAGTACAGCAATAACCATGGCATTTCACCCAACTAGCCACTGTTTATAAAAGGTGGAAAAGAAATAAATCTCTTATTAGAGAGGAAAAGGAATGTGAGCTGACTTAAAAAAGAAAAGAGTTTATGCGAGGTTAGATGGAGGAGAAATAGTGAGAGTAAGGGACAGAAACTTTGCCTAGTTTGAAAGAAAATAAAGTTTACCACAACAGTAATAAAGCTCAGGAAGATGGCAAAATGGATTAAGACCAGGGAAGGGTGCTGTGTGGGATTTGGAATGACAATAGTATGGTAAGAAATATATAATCTGAATAAAAAGAATAAAAAGACCAAGACTAGTAAGTTACTTGGAATACAAGTGAAGTGAAACAAGAAAAATTAAAATGTAATATGAAAGGGAGAATAAAAAACAAATGATAGAAACAAACAAACAAAAAAAAACCTTAATAAATGGAAAGAAGAAAGAGAAATTAATAAAACACACTAAAATTCTGATGAAGAGCAATGTGAAATTTGTCTCAGCTGTTGGTGTTGCCTTCTGACTTCTTTCTGGATCTGTCTTTGGTTTTCTCTCAGCTCCAGGTCTTATGTCTTTCTCTTAGAAAGAAAGAAAAAAAAAACCCTGCTGCTGATTGTTAAGCCTGCCCAGCTGGTTTTGCAGATCTTCCCCGTTCCTGTAGGCAGAAGGGGGCTGGGCTCCACTTTTTCCTTTCTGTGGTTCTGCAAGGATAGGGGCTCAGTCTGGGCAACAATAGTCATAGGTGGCCCGTTTCCAGCCCATGCCCTCAGAGTGCCGTGCTGCTCACATTCTCCACTCTGCACATTTGCACCAGGCTTGCTCCAATGAGCCACCTCACTTTGCACCCCTTTGATCAGTCCATGAGGTGCACTGAGTGGGAGCAAATCCCACCCATACTCTTCCCTCTTTGTTGGCCTGGCCACTACACAAGCCGGTGAGGTCCTTGCACCATGTGCCTCAGTTCCCCTTTTGAAAAAAGTCTCTTTGGGTGCTGCTGCCTCTCTGAACCACTGCTCGGCTTTCCACACAGTCCAACTCTCTGACAAGTCCAGGGTCTATCTGGGTCATGGTGAGTCATGGCCCACCTCCTCTTCCAGCTCCAGGTGTTACCAGGATCCCAAAATTCTCTGCCCCAGCCTAGATATGCTGCCAGGTATTTGTTGCTTGATGCCTTCACTGTCCCCCTTCCCCCCAAGTGACTTTATGTGTCCAGGTCTCTCCTGGATGGGTCTGGGATTTTCCTGCCATGGGAAGGGAGGGAGTCTCTAGGCTGCTATCACTGACCCAGCTCTCCTCCAATGTCCTTGGGGCAGCCCTGGTCTCCAGTGCCAGGCCCCAGGATGTCCCCATCAGCTTAAAAAACCTCCTTACCTCCTGTTTTGAAGCATCCTCTGCACACTTTGGCTTCCAAAATTCATATCAGTTGGCTGTTCACTTTGTTTTTTGGAAGATTGGCTAAGTGTCCCAGTTGGCTGCATGAGCAAGTGGACTCAACTCCCACCTACATTGCCTCCATCATCTCCTCTCCCTCACATTATGTTTCTGTTGGACAGAGTCTAAGCCTTATATCATCGAGGGGCAGATATACATCTTGGTCTTGACAGGATGCAAAGCTTACAAGAATTTGTTTCTTCTCATATGAATCATTCCCAGCTGGGTATAAATGCAGTTTTACTGTTTGTGTAATAGGCCTTTGCACATCCAGAGAGTCTTTCATCTGAGGATCTCAAAGATTAATTAATTCTCACTAAATAGCTAAGGAAGACTGGTATTCTTAGCTCTATTTTACAGATGAGGAAATTGAGAAATGAGGAGATTTAAACAATTCAACCAGGACTACCTAGTGTAGAATGGCACGGCTGAGAATAGAAACTGTGAATCATTATAATTATTCACAGATCTAGCCAGCAAATAATATTTTATCTTCCTAATTAGGTGAACTCCTTCAAGGTAGGGACCATGCCTTTAAAATTCTATTTCCAACTTGTAAAAATTGAATGTTACCAGATAAACCACATTTTGGCATTAACAATTAGATAAAATACAAAAGAGATAAATAAGTGGCTTTTTTAATTATATGCAAATTTTCATACTTTGGGGAAGAAAGCATTATTACCCCTTGCTTTGGGAGCAGATTTAAAAAAAACCCCACCTTTGATTAGTTCATCCGTTTTTAAAAGTAGATTTCCTGGGTCTTATTTTGATATTTTGAAGGGAAGACATTCCAAGCAAGAGCATGTTGGTCTGTATTTGGATTGTAGACTGACAGAGGAAAAAAGCAACTTTGGAACTCTGGGCCCTACTAACACCGTTCCATCATCTAACTATCATAGAGCTGTCTTTTTATAAGCTCGGGCATCATAGCTCTGGTGAGTGAGTTATTTCAAAAGACTATGCCTTTATCGACCCTATAAATTTTTGAGGGAAGGTCATCAGAAGCAGATATCAGGCCCCCCAAGCAAAAACTACATGTAGCAAACAGTTTTTTTTCTAGTCTTCATATTAATTTTTCTTATGCTGAGTAGGAAAAAAAAAGAGCATAAATCTACTATTGTCTTGTGATTACATTCCCTTTGATTGAGACTGATTTTCAATATCACTCTAAAATATAAGGCCACTACATGAAATATTCAAAGTGATGACAGGCAAGGACCTACCACCAAGATTACTCTATCCAGCAAGGTTATCGTTTACAATTGAAGGCATAATAAAGAGCTTCCCAGATTAAAAAAAAACTAAAATATTTCAGTTCCACCAAACCAGTATTGCAAAAAATATTATAGGGCCTGCTGTGAGAAGAAGAAAAAAAGAAAGAGAGGAACATACATATAAAGAATAAAATGGCAATAAGTACATATCGATAATAATCTTAACTGTAAATGAATTAAATGCTCCAATCAACAGATATTGGGGAGCTAAATGGATAAGAAAAATGATCATATACATGCTGTCTACAAGAGACCGATGTCAGAACAAAAGATACAAAGAGACTGAAAGTAAAGGGATGGAAAAAATATTCCATGCAAATGGAAATGAAAAAAAAAATAGCTGGATTGCAATTCTTATATCTGACTAAGTAGACTTTAAAACAAAGGCCATAACAAGAGACAAAGAAGGTCACTACTTAATATTAAAAGGATTGATCCAACAAGAGAATACCTTGTTAACCTTTATAAACATATGTGTACCCAGGATAGGAGCACCTAAATATATAACATAAATCTTGGTGGACATTAAGGGAGAGATCAGCAATACAGTCATAGTAGGGGATTTTAATACCCCACTGACATCAATGGATAGATCTTCCAGACAAAAAATCAACAAGGAAACAGCAGCCTTAAATGACCCACTATATTGAAAGTATGTAATTAATATTTACAGAACACTTCATCCCAAAACAACAGAATATATATATATTTTAAGTGCACATGGAACATTCTCATGTTAGGACACAAAATAAACCTCAGTAAAGTCAAGAAGATTGATATCATATTAAGCATCATCTCTGACCACAATAGTATGAAACTAGAAATCAATTACAATATAAAAACTGAAAAACACTTAAACTTGTGGAGGCTAAATAATATGTTATTAAACAATTGGAGTTTTGGCCAAGATGGAGGCATAGGTAGAAACCCTTCGCTTCCTCGCACAACTTGTTTTCAACTTGGATCGTTATTTAATAAAATTTTATGCAAAATATAAATTTTCAAATAATAATAAATTGAAGTAGTGAGAATATA
The DNA here is from genome assembly GCA_004027735.1 of Carollia perspicillata. Classification (NCBI taxonomy): domain Eukaryota; kingdom Metazoa; phylum Chordata; class Mammalia; order Chiroptera; family Phyllostomidae; genus Carollia; species Carollia perspicillata. The sequence continues at coordinate 9,853 of PVKM010033116.1, forward strand.
ATCATACTTGAGTGGGGTTAATAAAATGATGCTTTTTGCATCATTTTTATGGATAATGACTGATCTTAAATCAATAAACAACCAGAAATGCCAGAAAATCAAACTGCATGGAACTCCAACAACCAAGGAATTAAAGAAATAGTCAACCAGACCAACCAGACTGGTAAGATGGGGGCACGGAGAGAACCGCAAGGTGGTAGACCATGTAGGCAAGTCTGGCTGAATGGGAAACTGAGATTCAGAGCTGACTGGACTAAGGCAGAGGTTGCCGCAGTGGGAGAAACTCCCAGTCTCAGGAGGCCTGGTTGGAAAGTGGACTAGGACTGAGCAGGCGAGCTGCACTGTTCCCTCTCTGGCCCCACCCCTACAGACAGCACCCACAGCACAGGAAGGAGGGTTGCCCTGCCCAGGTGAATACCTAAGGCCCCACCCCCTTACATTTAACAGGTGCACCAAGACAAAGAAATATGGCCCAAATGAAAGAACAGATCGAAACTCCAGAAAGAGAGCTAAGCAATGAGGAGATAGCCAACCTATCTGATGGAGAGTTCAAAGCCCTGGTAATCAAAATGCTCACAGAACTGATTGAGTTTGGTCACAAAATGAAAGATACCCAAATTGAAATAAAGCAAAATAGTCAGGGAACCAATGGTGACAGGAAGGAAACCAAGACTCACATCAATGATTTGGAACAAAAGGAAGAAATAAACATCCAACTGGAACAGAATGAAGAAACAAGAATTCAAAACAATGAAGAGAAGCTTAGGAACCTCTGGGACAACTTTAAACATTCCAATATCTGAATTGTAGGGGTTCCAGAATGAGAAGAACAAGAGCAAGAAATTGAAAACTTATTTGAACAAATAAGAAAGGAAAACTTCTCCAATCTGGCAAAGGAAATAGACTTCCAAGAAGTCCAGGAAGCCCATAGAGTCCCAAAGAAGTTGGACCCAAAGAAGAACACACCAAGGCACACCATCATTAAGTTACCCAAAGCTAAAGATAAAGAGATAATCTTAAAAGCATCAAGAGGAAAGGAGGGAGTTACCTACAAAGGAGTTCCCATAACTATCAGCTGATTTCTCAAAAAAACCCTACAGGCAAGAAGGGGCTGGAAAGAAGTATTTGAAGTCATGAAAGGCAAGGACCTGCATCCAAGAATACTCTCTCCAGCAAAGCTTTCATTTAGAATGGAAGGGCAGATGAAGTGCTTCTCAGATAAGGTTAAGTTCAAGGAGTTCATCATCACCAAGCCCTTATTATATGAAATGTTAAAGGGACTTATCTAAGAAAAAGAAGATAAAAACTATGAACAGTAAAATGACAACAAAGTCACAACTATCACCAAATGAATCTAAAAAAAAAGAAAATGAAAACAAAAACTAAACAAACAACTAGAATAGGAACAGAATCAGAGAAATGGACATTTCATGAAGGGTTTTCAGTGACGATGGGGAGGGAGGAATAGGGTATAAAAGGTACAGGGAATAAGAAGCATAATTGGTAGGCATAAAATAGATGGGGAGAGATCAAATATGGTATAGGAAACAGAGAATTCAAAGAACTTATCAGTATAACCCATGGACATGAGCTAAGTGGGGAATACTGGAGGGTTGGGAGGTACAGGGTAGAAGGGGAAAAAGGGGGGAAAATTGAAAAATCTGTAATAGCATAATCAATAAAATATACTTTAAAATAAACAATGAATCAGTTAACAAGGAAGATCAAGATCAGATCAAGGAAGAAATCAAAGTTACTGAGAAAAAAATGAAAATGACCACACTGCAACCCAAAATCTATGGGACAGAGCAATAGCAGTCATGAGAGAGACATTCAGAGCATTACAGGCCTACATCAAAGAGCAAGAAAAATCTCAAATAAACAATTTACTCTTATACCTAAAAGAACTAGAAAAAGAACAACAATCAAAGGAAGGAAATAATAAAAGTTAGAGTGGAAATAAATGGCATGGAGACTAAAAAAATAGAAAAAAAATTAATGAAACCAAGAGCTGATTTTCTGAAAAGATAAACAAAATTGACAAATCTTTAACCAAACTCCTCATGAAAAAATAGAGAGGACTCAAATAAATAAAGTCAGAAATAAAAGAGGAAAAGTAACAACTGACACCAAAGGAATATCAAGGACTGTAAGAAAATAGTTTGAACAACTATATGCCAAAATATTGGACAATCTGGACAAAATGGATAAATTCATAAAATGTAGGGCCACTAGTACATGAATTTATGAGTAGAATTAAGGAGTTATAGAAACAGTTTATTCATTTAACAATACATACCATCTATATATACTAAAAAATATTTATTGTGAATGCATGAATGAGAGGTTTCTACATACCCCAAATCTGTTCCTTATAAACATGATTTGAATAAAATGGAGTATTTCTCAAGAGTGGTTGAAAAATTCATTTTTGTCAATACATATACATATATCTGTATAGGGATTATGTTCATACAATGTCCTCACTATTTCCATTGCCAACAGAGTTAAGCCTGATCAGTTCTCAGTGTGTCATCTTGTTCTTGTGACAGGAAATATGACTGGAGTGCTGAAAGGTGTTTAATTATACTCACAGTTGCCTCAAATAATGATAGCCTACTTGCTGGCACATGTCTTAGAAGAGAATCATAGTCTGTGCTTTGTGCACCAGACAGATTCCTTCATTTCCTTTGCCTTTTGCTTGAACCAGAAAAAGGGCTTAGAGAAATTCATGCACGGTTCCCTGCCATCCCCACCCAGTACTGTGAGTCTGAGTCAGTGAGAGATTTTCAATACCTTTGGTGTCTTTGATGGTCTAGGCTCAGAATGGTAAGGGGTGAGTGGGAGGAGAAGGGGAGTGGAAAATGCTGTAAACTCCACCCTAGAGATTGCACTTGATGTTTCTCATTCCTTCAGAGCTGATGAATTCCACTTTGGTGGGTGGGGGTGGGGATTGGAGAAGGGTGAGGTAGAGGAGATGGTATGTGCATGTTAAGTCCTTTACAGACTTTTCCCAAAATGGTTTCTGAAAATCTCTTTGGTCACCACTTCCCGCCATTTAGTTTTCCCAGATGCACTTATACATTTTCTAATTGTTGAAAGCCATTTAGCATCCCACCATCAGAATAGTGTGATATTGATTCTAGCATATTTCTGTTGGCAGAAAAATCAGGAAGACTTTAAAAACACAGTGATCATTTAACTTTGCAGTATAATGGATGATTTTGTCATAGATGACTCTGAAGTTGAGATCTTCTACATGAATTTAATTGTTAATGACTTCATGCCAATGAGACTACATGGAGAACTGGGTTTTCAATACCTGAAGGAAAGAGGGAGTCATTTGATGGATTGATGCCTCCACAAAAAGCCTATAAAAACAGACTATCTTTATTCTTTTAGCAATCGGGCTAAATCTGTAGCAACTAACCTGCCAGGGAATGTTATCTGTATGACAATTGAAACTAATGGGGAGACTTGTTTTCAACTTGAATCGTTATTTAATAAAATTCTATGCAAAATATAAATTTTCAAATGATAATAAATTGAAATAGTGAGAATATAATCATACTTCAGTGGGGTTAATAAAATGATGCTTTTTGCAGCAGGGGAGGTGGTAGAGGTGGGGGGAAAGAATAGACTAATGGAATTTGAGGGTGCTGTGAATTCATAAAATAAATATTTTCCCTTTCTGATGGGCCCCCCAGAGACAATTCTTAGTAGCTGCCTCCCAGAAGTTCTGTACGATGGCAGCCCCTTCTCCTCCCCAGCAGCAGCAAGACACTGCAGGGCAAGAACACAGCGCCTTCTGCCCAGGCTCTAATTCATGCCTACAGAATAACAATCTGCTCTCCGTGCACCAAGCACAATGAAGGCCCTCTAAGCTGCCACTCATGCGGGCCTGCTAACACTCACGGCCCTTGTTTCTGATTCTTGGCATTATTGGGGCAGGGAGTGTGGGGAGAGCCACACACTTCCATGCTGGGAAAGGCAGGGCCTCTGGCAGCCCAACAAGTCATCAGATGGCTTAGGCAACAGCAGGAGCTGGACTAGTGAGAGGGGAGCTTACACCTCTTGGCAAACTTGCCAAACAGTCAGGAATTTGGGGACTGTGGTTTCAAAAAGTCTGGTCTTTGTCCCCTCATCCCCCAACTCCAGAAACAAACAAAAAAAACCTCATTAAAAATTCTTTTGGCGTGGTAGACTGTTACAAAGTCTGATTGTAGCACCGACATCTTTCCACCGTCCTCGAAATTACAGGGCTGACAAATTTTCAACAGCACTGGGGCAGCCATCAAACTCTATATACTCTTGACCCAGTTGGATAAAAAGTGATGCTAGCAAAGGGAATTGATTGGGGATTGTGACTGGCGGACAGATGACATGGTGAATACTGGAAGCAGCAAGATTAATGCTAATCTTTACACTATAGGCAAAAGAAGTGACAGGTTGAAAACATCACACCCAGAATATATTTATTACAGGAGACAGCAGAACAGTCTTAAATGCTTAGTGTAGTTGCACTCATAGGTAAGTCTCAAAGCTTGTCTCATTATGAAGATTGGTATTGATTCCCAGCCAATTTGAAAGGTGAAAGAGGCCTTTAGATTATTTTAGGATAAAAACAATAGCTACTATTTTTTGAGCACTATGTTCTAGGTTTTCTAAATACATCTGGTAATTTAGACCTCATGACAGCATTGTCAGATAGATACCTTTGTCCCCACTTTGCATATAACTGAGGATTTTGGAGCCTGGGGAAGTTAGAAAAGTTCTGCCTGACTCCAAAGCCAGTGCTCTCAGATTCACTGTATTAAAATGCCTCTCTGAGGCTAAAAGGAGATACATACCTAAGGACATGAAACAAATGGCTCTTTTCCCCCTAAAGAATTCGATTTCCCTTGAGCTTAGGTTGCAGCTTTATCTTAAAGAAGTAACTATAATTTCTCTTTGCAGACAAGATATGACGTCTAACACTGAGGAAAGCAGTGAGCATTTCCATTTCTGCTGAATGAATCAAATGCTGGCTTTTGTGACAGTCTTTGTCTCCTCCTCAGCAAAGAATGTCTGGATACACTGACTCAGTCAGAGAGTCAGCACTCTCTTGGCCTGGCACACAACTTAACATGAGTCACTAGGAGGATTTGAAACTCCAGCTGGGGAAAAGCCACTGCTGTTAAGATGGTGCAGCTAAAAATATTTGGGTGACAACTTTGTGCTTCTGGATATAGCTTATTCATTCATCTGTCTATTCATTTAATAAATACCTATTCTAATGTACTCACATAACTACAAAATATAGGGTAAAAAGTTCAATGAGTACAAACCATACAGTGAAAAGCAAGTTTCTCACCCCAGTCCCCCAGTTCCTCTGCTTAGGGACAACCTGCTAAAAGTTTCTTGAGGGTCTTTCTAGGGATATTTAACACATAAATGTACCTTTCCCTTAGTTGTCACATCCGTTATTGAATCCCTGCTACAACCTGGGCGCTAGTTTATTTAAAGTGACAGTCAAGACTTGGCCCCTGCCCCTGAGGACACATAAACCAGTGCCACCGTGTAATTGACAAATGCCCTGTTGAAGGTACTGATGGGAGTGGTGGTGGTCTGAGTAGATCAGGATTAAAATGCCAGCATGCCTGATCAGCTGTCATGGTAAATTGTTGTTACTAATAAAGTGCTGGTATTGCAAATTATTTTTAAAAATACATTAGAGCTTATTCCTGTGGTATCAAATTAATTTTCTTTTGTGAGTGAGAAGGAAAGGTGTGGTAAAGTTGGTTCACTGAAGAATTGTGTGTGACCCTGGGCATGCCTTCTTGCAAGTGTGATCTGAAGCATATTCAGGGAGTTGAAAATTTCAGACATCCAGCGGATTGGGAGGCATAGTTTCCTCATTTTCTGAGAGGCCATTAGAAAGTTTTCCCCAAAATAATAATATGCCTCCCATTCAGTTGGGATGTTGGTTTCCTAGTTGCCTTTTTAAAAAATATTCATACTTCTGTTGGAAGCAACCTAGGTGCCCATCAGTAAATGAATGGATCAAAAAACTATGGTACATATACACAATGGAATTCTATGTGGCAGAAAGAAAGAAGGAGCTCTTACCCTATGCAACAGTATGGATGGAACTGGAAAGCATTATGCTAAGTGAAATAAGCCAGGCGGTAAAAGACAAATACCATATGATCTTACCTTTAACAGGAACCTAAGCAACTAAACAAACAAGCAAGCAAAATATAGCCAAAGACATTGAAATAGAAAAGGGGA
>PVKM010033117.1:0-16101 GCA_004027735.1 Carollia perspicillata
GTCAAGTTCAAGGAGTTCATCATCACCAAGCTCTTATTATATGAAATGTTAAAGGGACTTATCTAAGAAAAAGAAGATAAAAATATGAACAGTGAAAGGACAGCAAACTCAGTTATTAACAACCACAGCTAAAACAAAAGCAAACTAAGTGGACATCTACAACAGGAACAGAACCACAGAAATGGAGATCACATGGTGGGTTAGCAACAGGAGAGTGGGAGGAGGAGAGAGGGGGAGAAGGTACAGAGAATAAGTAGCATAGACGGTGGGGAGAAAATAGACAGGGGGAGGGCAAGAGTAGTGTGGGAAATGTAGAAGCTAAAGAACTTATGACACATGGACATGAGCTAAATGGGAGTGTGGGTGGGAGGGTGTGTGAAGGGTGGAGGGGAATGAAGGGGGGAAATGGGACAACTGTAATGGCATAATCAATAAAATATACTTAAAAAAAGAAACTGCTTGAAAATAAACCTAATGTACTACCGTACATCAACTGTAACGGAAGAATAGAAAGGGTTTAAAAACTAAATAAATAAAACCAAAAAAACCCTACTCTTAAGCAGTGGAAGTAATAGAATTAAATGTATAGCCATCTTAGAGATGATCTACTTATTCCTGTTTTTTTGTAATGAGCAAAATAAGACCCAGAAAAGTCAGAAAGATGATCAACCTAAGGACACCCACCCAGTAAATGAACTTGGGCTAAACGTAAGTGTCCTGACTCCCACTCAATGGTGTGCACCAATACCAAACATTAGCTAACTGCTAATAGTATAAGACAGACTCCGAGTGCTTGAAGCGATCAGAGGGAAAAGAAAATCAGTAAGGGCTGGAATAGTTAGAGAAGGCAGCAAAGAAGGGCAAGGACTCAAGCCAGTCCTTGAAGATTGCAGTTGGTTTCAGGGAAGGATCACGAGGGCCATGTTGGTGTCTTTCCCATGGACTTGGTGCCAAGTTGGGAACAACAGGAGAGGCGACAGACAGGCAGGAAATCAGCTGATATGAGCCATGCACTGAGTTCATACGGGGAAAGAATAAAAATAAGATTTCAGATGGTTTTCAAAATCATTCTGAGGAATCTCAGGTTACCTTCTTTTCTGGGTACTGCCCCCTCTTTGGTCCTCAGTCTTCAACTGCAAAACACCCCTTGGCCCAGAGGGGTCTTTTGAGAGCAGCTCCGCTGGAAGGGAAAACCATCCTCAGGTTTCAGGCACCCTTGGAGCTGCCTAACTTAGAAAGGTGCCCTTTTTATGATTCAGATTATGCACTTGAAAAGTCCCCGCACACCCAAAGTGCTAAGAAGAGAAACAAGCATTGAGTTTCAAAAACTAAAACTTTCATCACTTCTTTCCCTTTAGTATTTGATCTTGACTATTAAAACGGACTTGATTCCTTTTGTCTTGCCCAAGCTAAATTTTCCATCCATATCAAAGGATGAGTCTGGCATCAATGAGTGAATTATGTAAATCATAAAAGTGAATTTGGCTACATGGCTCAAAACATTGAATTAATCCAATACCCAAAGTAAATCAACCTGCAACGTGAAAATTGCATCACAATCTGAAAAAGGCCCATGGATAAGATTTCTTCGGGAAAGAGCTGAGGGAAGTCAGCTAACTACTATTGTTAGCTTCTCAGAAAGGCTGCCTGGAAAAAAAGAGAGAAAGAGAAAGAGAGAAGGCCTATCTCTCTCCATTGGCCCCTCCACGACCGTGATGGAGGTGATCCTTCTACGTGTGTGCGCATACATAGGTGTGGAGAGAGAAATAAGAGCGAAGAGATTATTCTGGGATGGAAGACTGGCATTGATTCTAGACGGGAAACATGTAGAAGAAAGTAAATGATCTAGCTGAGGTGCTTTTACAAACGGCAGAGAGGAAAGGACAGCTCTGACACAGCACTTCCTGCCACTATCACCAAGTGATAACTAAGGTTAGTAAAACAGTATTGATTTTCTCACACTTTCTCAGGCATATTTCAGGCAAAACACACCACTAAGGCATTGAGGCAATTTTGCCCATCGTTCAAGCCTTCTAAACATATTTTCTGAGTGCAACTCTTTTCTCTTTTTTCTTTTCTTTATTTTTTATTATTTTATTTTGTTTTGTTTTGTTTTGTTTTAATTATCTTTAGAGGGCAAGGAAAGGAGAGAGGGAGAGAAATATCAATGTGTGGTCGACTCTTATGCATGTCCCCCACTAGGACCTGGCCTACAACCCAGGCATGTGCCCTGACTGGGAATCGAACCGCGATCCTTTAGTTCGCAGGCCCAAGCTCAATCCACTGAAATTTTCTCTTTTTTAACCAAATTTCACTTGTATGAACACATTTGGAGTAGGAGGAAAAAGGACATAAAACCAAAAGAGACATCGCGGTGTGGGTTTCAGACATCCTTCCCAGCCCAGTGTCTGAATCCGGTGGAGAGGGGCCTGCAGGAAGGAGCCAGAGGAAATGCTCTCAGAGGGGACTTGGACACCTAGGAAGAGCTCAGGAAGGCAGCGATGTCTGGGGGGACCAGGCGTGGCCCAGAGCTTGGAAGCAGCCCGCTCCCCCTCTCTGTGAAGCGTCCCGCTGCACAGCGAGAGCTGTAGGGGCGGCATGAAGAGACCGCACCCTTGCTGGGACGGCAGCGTCCTCAGAGAGAGAACCAGCAGTTGGGACGCTCTTGGGTCACGGCCCTTAAAGAGAGTTTTTATTTATCCCACACCTTCAATAAATGTTTATTGATCAGCTCTCTGTCAGGCTGTTCTGTTTTCTGAAGACGCTGCAGTGAGCAAGAAGCGTGGGCAGGAGACAGCAGTAAGAGAAACAACAGCACGCAGGACACTGTGTATGAACGAGCTCATCTGGGACACCCCGGGGACTCCGGGAAACAACTGGGCCAAAGTGAGGCTGGAGGGCTGGGGCTGGGGGCTGGGGCTATGCACATGAGTTCATAATCCAGCACAATTTGGGGTAATATTCTTACCGTGACCCAACTGGTATATGTACACGGGTGACATGTGCATGGAAAAGGGCTGGCAGGAAATATACCAAAACGCTAGTAAGGTTATTTATGGGAATCAGGTTATAAACTATATTTTTATATAAGTCCGTACAACATTACACATTTTCCAAATGTTCTAGGGTGGATGTCTATTATTATGATAATACCCAGAAAAGATGTGGTGAGGGAAGAGATGGTAAAACTCTGTCAGTAATTTAATGTGCTTTGGACAGTACGATTATCTAGGGAAACTCTGATACTGCCGTATATTTGGAAGAAATGTATTCCATGATAAATTTACCAAAACAGTGGATTAAAATGAAATGTGTTTCTAAGCATAGAATTATTGACATGTTTTGTTGCTGATGATTTGTAATTAAATGTTTAATCTTATTGAAGCTTTACTCCTTCCAGCAAAGTAAATTTTCCTCAAAATGAACAGAAGGCAATTGCCTCTTGCTGGGGGCAATCACAAAATAAGCTCCGTAATTTGCTAGAAGATCATTTCTACATCAATTAGTAGATAATTAATTGAAGTCTCCAGACAATTCAAAATTCAAATATTACATCTTTGCCCTGATGTTGCTATAAAGAATAGATTGTTTACATGTGTGATGTGTCTTATAAACATGTACTTTCTAGTTCATTTGTAAGGCATTCCCCTTGAGACATCTGTCATCTTTAGTGTAACCATGTACCTTAATGTAAGGGTGTGTATGTATGTATGTGTATATACACACACATATATGTACACATAAATATATATACATATATATTCATATACACACATATGAATTAGTTCTCCTGGAGAACTATAATTCAACCTAGTATCTGATACAGTTGGAATTCCTTTGTTAATCAGGAAAAAAAGTAACAAATTTTATCTTAATCTCCTCCTGAAGATGTAACTGCAATTAAAAAAACGGGTGATTAGTTTTCCTAAAAACACAAGAGTGACACCCTGTCGAACAATCCTGGGCCTGGGTTAGAGAAATGAATAAGATATGGATACGCAGGAAGCCGGGAAAGGCCGGGCTTGGTCGGGGCATAAACATGAGGTATCAGCATGGGGACCCCGGAGTGCGGAGATTCTTAGAAGTGAAAGACTCTGAAAAGGGAAGTGATGGCATTGATGTACAGTGTCGTCCCGAAACGGGTCACTGATTACTGCTTGATGATGATGTTAGTGGCAACTACACGCCTGCCTCATTAATCCCAGAAGATAAACCAGAAATGCTGATTTGCTAAAATCAGACCTCCAACAGAGTTCATCCAAGAAGACCTGCGAAGAATTGTCCAGGTTTACTGTCCCAAAAGCATTCGTAGCTCCAATCCGAACACCGGGGCAAACTCACCAAGCTTCAGAAGCCAGAATGTCTCCAGAGCAAGGAAAGAATGCTCGAGGCATTCCCGCCTAGACCAAATACATACATGGGTATGTATGCACACTTTGTCCCGGAAGTTCAGACCTTGGTGTCTGTTCGTGCCCGATTGGCTAGGAGGTAGCCTTTGAAATGAAGACGTTCGCCCTGCCTAGGTCAGGCTCACTGAGAATCTTTAATGCATTAGAGACCTTCTTTTGAGTCCCTGTTCCCTTTCAGAGACCCTCTGATAAGATCTCCTGGAAAATCTAACAGAGTTGTGAAGGGCATCACAGGTCACAGCTGGTCACAGAAAAGCTTGACAGATGGCTCCTTCCACCATATTGAACATGTGGGAACTTTCCAGTCTATACTGTTTTCTTACTCAGTCCCAGATTTCCCTGGGAGACGGACAGAGCCAGTTGGAAGACATGAGGTATTGGGGGAACTCTCCCCACCCTGATGGAGATAAACCAAGTTGGATTCTCAATTTACTTCTAAGTCTTGCCAAATGAACTGTTCTGCCTGAGTAACATTCCAACAACCTTATTGTAAAAATGCATACACTTTTCCACATTACACATGCTGGACAGCTGAACATGCAAGCCCTTCAGTGATTGTCAAATCACACAAGAGGATGGGAATGACATGTTGAAATATCATTCACCGTATCTCTGGTACTTGCCAAGGTTTTTGTATTGTTCCTATTTTTTTCTCTCTTACAAGGGAAAAACAGAAAAATATGCTTGGGTTTTTTCCCCACTTAAAAAGAGAAAGTCAGGTCTAAATAAATAGTTCATCTTAATAGTTCTTCTCTTGCTCTCAAGGGAGAAAGACAAGTGGAAAAATTAATTAAATACATTTGTAGAGAAGGAAAATTGCTTCCCTTTAAGCTAAAACATGGGAGAAATAAGTAGAGTTGCATATCAGAAAAAATGATTTTGACCCATATTACCAAGCTAAATTCCAAGAATCATCTAGAAAATACGTTCTCTGGCAAACTAATCTAATGCTATTTTATGGCACTTACCATTTGGAGTTTCTAGGATTTGGGTTGCATTTCCTACTCTATGCTGCTGGAGTGTGCAATTCCCTAATGGAAGCTCTCTTAGCTAGAAGTCAGTCAGTCTAAAGAAAAGAGTAAGAGAGGCTGAGGCAGTTGGACTTGATGCCGAAGCTCAGCTCTGCCGTTTGCTAGCCGTTTGTGCTTGAGTAAGTGGATTAACTTCTCTGAGCTTTGGCTTCCTCATAATAAACCAATGACACTAATAATACCTACCTCATTTAGTGTACTAATATATGTAAAGCAGTTAACACTTTGACTGGTGTATACCGTAAGTATACAAGGATGCGTTAAACCAGAGGTCAGCAAACTATGGCCTATAGACCTCCGGTTTTTGTAAATAAAGTTTTATCAGAACACAGCTGTACCCATCATTTATATATTGACTAAGGCTGCTTTCTAGCTACAGGAACAGAGGAGCTGCTACAGAGACCACGGGATCCGCAAAGCTCATAATATTTGTTATCTGGCCCTTTTCCAGAAATTTTTTTCCAACCCCTGCATAAATGATAAAAATAACAACTTTTATGATAGATACTTTTCTCTCTCTCTCTTTTTTTTAACATGAAGAGAAACTGACTTTCAGAGAAGGGTAGTAACTTAGTGAAAACACCCAGCAAGGAGGTAACAGGGCTTCTCTCAGCCCCTTTCCCAGCCCGTGTTCCCTCCTACGTTATGGAACCTGGAATGATGTCATTTTTGCAGGGAGCCTGTGTAGCTGGGGGCGGTGGGCTCCCATAACACATCTGCTCAATTTTCAACTGACTGGCTTTCAGTTCAAGTTGAACGCACTGAATCCAAACATTTAGGGCTTGGAGGGTGATTGAAAATTGTACATAGTTTGGTTCATCCCATGAGCCCTACCCCAAAATCTTCTTGATAAACATTCAGCTTAGCTAGCCCCCAACTGCTCCTGTTTCTCCCTGGGATCAGTCTGCTTTGAAGTCAGTGAAAGTAGAAAACACTCCCAGAGGGGGCGGGGCGGGGGATGGGGGGAATCCCTGCTGGAGCCTTGATCTCTGAAAGTTCAGCAAAAGCCTCAGGGTCGCCCAAGTTATCCTGGAGCTGGTAGGTTCAAAACGGAGGAGTGCAGACAAATTGGCAGTTAAAACCGAAAGTTTTCCAGAAAGACTGTTCAATTGAAGAAGTATGTCATTTGCACAGCTCCATGGCTCACTTACTGCTGAGCTCCAGAGACACTATTACAGAGGGAATTCGATGTGTAGCTGTGCCCCATTCACTTCTACCCCCTGAAGTCCCTTGCTATTAAAAATCAAAAGTAGAATTTGAACCAAAACTTTAGAAAAGGAGAAAAACTCACGAGAGAAAAAGGAGATGAAGCAGAATTTCTGTGGGTCTATCTCTCGGGCTGAAGAAAGACAGCGTCAGAACACACGTAAACGGTTTGTGTTGTCTGCCCTTCCGCTGTGTGGCACTTAGGAAACTCTTCATTAAAAACACAAAGCTTTTATAAAGTCAAAACATTTCTTCACCCAGATGTTAGCTGATTTATTGCAGAAGTAAAACATCCTTCTCTGATCTAAAGATGAACTTCCAAACTATACTAAAAGTCATACAGATAGAGGGGAGGGGGGAGGGGATAATGGGGGCAATGGGGGTAGGGTTTTCAGGAACAACTATAAAGGACACATGGACACAACCAAGAGGGGGGTGGAATCAGGGGAGGGAGGTGGGGATGGCTGGGAGGCGGGGGAAGTGGAGGGGGTAAATGTAGACAACTGTACCTGAACAACAATAAAATCATTTTTTAAAATAAGAGAATTCAAAAATTATGCTTTAGTGTTTGGAGTTGATGAAAATAGCAACAGGATATGAACAGTTATTTTGACTCTAACATTTACTTGATTTAAGATAAATTTATTTTATTCTTTCCAAAACAGTTCTGAGATTGAGGGCATCTCAAACTTGCAGAATTTTACAGTCCAGTTACAAAAGCCTGACAGACAAAGTTTATAATGGGAATGCGGACGCCACCTTAGCCTGGCATGACCCACGCCACTGTAGTGTAACAGTCATGTGTGGGAAATAAACTATTTCCCAGTAATACACAAGAGACTACGAAATTCCAACACTGAAATAGAGAACATTTTGCTAGTTATTTCTAGATTCTGACACCATAACAATTTTGCACAACAGGAGGTGACTTGAGGGGTACAGATATTTGGTCAGCACGGGCTTGGGACACGTGGACACATGTGATGGTCAACTTGTCTTGCTTCCTCATTGAAACCGACTGGAATCTTCCAACAACAAGCAACTTTCACTAAGTATAAGTTCATCAAGAGGGTTAAAAAAGTGGGAGAAAAATAATGAAGCCTGACCACATAAAACAGGAAAAATAGCAGGACACCCCAGTTGTCCAACCCAGGGCAGATATCAAATAAAACTGGAAGTAATTTAAGAAAGACACTGTACAGGTCCCAGTGTTCCTCCACGTTGGAATTGAGCGGGGAGGGGAGGGGATAGGGAGAGAGAAAACACAGAGCCAGGCCCTTCGCTGCAGAGAGCTCCATCCCAGATGAAAAGCCCTCTGCGCATTCCCGAGCACAGATGGGTAGCATCTCGGTGCTGGTTCAGAGTGTTCCCGTCTTCTTATCCCTGGCAATATTGCTCTGATCGCGTCTTATCTTTTGGAAAGCGATTCAGTTCTGCAACTTCGCCACCCACAGAGAAGGTAACCCAAGGTCATCCTTTCTGTTCTTACCGAATTCTGAGCTCTTCAGTTTTCTCACTTCCTCTCCTTAGAGATTTTCTAGGGAGGATGTGTGTATTCACTTTTCTTTGCTGTCCTCATTTTGATAGCTTACAATTACATAGCCTTCCCCACTCTCTGCCCTCTTTCAAATATCCCGCAGCATCCCTAGGCTGGAGCAGCACCATTCCCAGTCTACTGAGGAAAGGAAGCCAGTGTTAACAGACTCACTATACGCACGATCCATTCCCACCTCGATCCTGAAAAAAGGGGATTATTGTAAATTCACATTTGTAAGCATGACATAAATAACGTTCTCATATAAGCAACACTTAAATGCCCTTTAGACACCAAAGCTTCATGGAAACCATTTTACAGGAAATCCATCTCAAAGAGCTTATAGGTCATAAAGGACAGACAATGTAATTTAACTTTTTCTCGAAGACACAAGGTTGTCATTATGAACATCTGTTATTTTACGATGACGCAACATAGTTTTGTTTCTTTGAATCTAGTAATTTTCGTCCTCCTTTTTCTTCTAATCAGGGTATCTATGCTGTTGCTTATTACTTTAGCGGGCCTGCCCCTTCTAGTTCCATGGCCATTTCCAGTCCCCAGAGTCACCCGAACTGGGAATCGGATAACCGTGTTCGCTAGGAGCTGCGTGTTAGGTATGGTTCAAGGGATGACCGAGCAATTAACATGAACAGTTTTGGTGCAGCCCTTAAAAAAGCAATTTCACTTCTCACGGAAACCCCTTTTCAATTTACTTTCCCTTCAGAACCATGGTAAGAAAGGAAAACCTGAGTTTGCCAAAATCTAAACTTTAGGTAAGTGAGGTGTTGTGAACTGTGATTTTCATTTACATTCATATCTGCCCACCCCCTTTTTTTCACATCCTCCTATGAATTATCTGCAAACAGGCTTCCAGGTAGAGTAGTGATCAATGAATAATACTACTTTTTTGTCCAGTATTATTGGTATTATTTTTCATCTGGAAACAAGTTACTCCAGATCCTGAAGTTATTTTGAATAATAATTCAAGAAGAAAAAGAAAGGCAATATCAAAGTTGATAACTGATGCAAAACCATCATTTGCACTAATTAAAGAAAGGAAACTCCACTGGAATAGAGATCAAGATATTTGACTTTAATGCTAACTAGCCACATGAACTCAACTAAGTCATTTGATCTCTCTAATCCAAATGGTCTACTTTTTAAAGAATGAATTGACACAGTTGAATAATAAGGTTTTAAGGAACCACTAAGCTCCCAAATATCCTGGCGTTTCGAGTGTGGTTTGAAAAGCAAAACCTGTGAAGTGGATGACATCTAGTGGTTTCTCAGTTTATACACATCCTAACTAACCAAGAATTCCAGCGAAGTCACTGTTGATTGCTACAGTCTCATACATGCAAGTATCTGGAATTTTTAAACATAGAAGAATCTAGAGGATCATCAAGTTCAGGCTCCTTATTTTATACTCACAGCAACTGAGAGCCAAAGTGGTCACATCCTGGCTTAAGGTCACGCCGCTGGAGGTCACCCAAAGTCCACTCACTTCAAATCCAGTGTGTTTGTCTTTTATGTTCCCCATGAAAGCCACACACACACACACACACACAGAGGCAAGAAATAGTGCCATAAGAGACCAAAGATAATTTCATTCCTTTGTGAAAGATCACTGTCTGTCCTCGTACCTGTTACTATCAGCTTTGTAATGTGTGTTTACCTGTTTAACTCTCCCCATGGGCTCTGAGTTTCATGAGGCTAGGGCCCTAGGTCTCGTTCATTTCTGCGGACTGAGCACCGAGAGTAATATTGACATTATCCCTGATGCCCAAATCTCTCTGTCCCCAACCTCTCTCTATAATTTACCTACCTATCAACCAAGAATTGATAACATATTGTCAATATATCCCTTCAAAATGTAGTGAGAAACATACATTTTTATAAAATTAGATGTAATTGTGTATTTCATGTGTGGCCAAAAAGAAGACAAGTTTATTGACTGAACTGCTTTTTCCCTACCTTGCCATTGGAAAACCAGCCATCTCCATTTTCCACTGCTTGGATCGGGTTGACCCAGCCTCCTGCAGCCCCAGACGTTCATGACTAAGGCTGGCCCAGTCTCAGCTTGTCTTCCCCTTGACCAAAGTTACTTGTTCAAGGACATTTCTGATGGTGCTACTAAGAAAGGTGCCTCCTTTTCCTCAGGGAACTTGAACTATAAATATGTAAAGAGGAAACATATTCAGGGTAGCCAATGGCCATTTTTCCTGTCACCCAGAAAAAGCTCTTTGCAAAATAAAGCAGAGAGAGAGACAGTGGCCTGTGTCACCAAAACCCCTGGATCTGGCCATGCCACTTTCTTTTTGTTTAAACCACCATGAGTGGGCTCCTGTGTCCTGAAGTCGACTGTAGATAATTCTAAAAGAGAGGACTCGAAGAATGATTTTGAGGACAAGTCCTTCAAATTCAGTTCCCAACTGTTTCTGTGCAAAACTAGGCAACTCTATTAACTCAGTGTAAAATAGAAAGCTATATCCTAGATAGGAAATATGAAGTATGTCTTCCTCTATGCTTATAGAGCACACGGTCTGATTCAATAATTGAATATTTATTGTTGATCATTATATTGAGACATTTGATTTCTTTAAGCATACTGTGAATTCCCTAAAGACACAAATCACAGAACAGGCACTTAGTAAATGTTTCTTAATGGCTATTTTATATGTATACATAAATATATATAACTGATACTCAATCCTCTCATCTGTTATATATAATATATATATTTATGTATGTGGGTGGGCAAAAGTAGGTTTGCAGTTGTGAGTATGAGAAACAGTTTATTCATGTATTATTTTTATCAATTACTGTATTTTTTCCATATGAACAACTGTGAACTTACTTTTTCCCTATCCTGTATATACATAATTGGTTCTTATTCTCTGGAGAACTCCAATACAGAGGACACTTCAAATGCATTTGTAAATCACCCATGTATTCTTATGTAAATAGGAACTGAAAAATATTTGTATGCATAATCACAAGTCACTGTAATTGCATCACTAGGTAGGAAATATTCAGGCTCAATATTGATATGTGCAGACTAGTCTGGAGCACAGATAACCCGACGGTAAGATTCAGTTAGAAAGCCAGGTGGTCCTCCACCAGCACGCCCTCAAGGTCTGTGTTTTAAGAAGGACTTCCCAGGCATTACTCTCACACACAATTTTCCCTTTGGTGTGGTGATGTCCACAGACTGCACAGATGGAACCTCACCCTCATAGACCAGTGTCCTTGACTGTGAGTGATGTTGCCCCCACAGGTCACCGGGCCGTTGTGGAGACATTTTTGGTTGTCACCGCTGGAAGAAGGGTGCCATTCACAGCTAGTGCGCTAAGGCCAGAGACGCAGCTAAGCACCCTACAATGCACAGAGTAGCCCCCACAACGAAGACTTATTCGGCACAAAATGTCCATAATGCTGACATTGGGAAAACCTTGCTTTAGACAAAGGCTTTTGTTGAGTGAGGTAACATATCAAAGCCAAGCAGTCATTTATTTAGTGAAAATGAATTCAGAACCTTTCCTGGAAGCTAGTTTTCATTGAGGGAGGGGGGTGTAAAGGAGTGAGGGGTTCCTGAGTACCTTCAGGGGGTGGCAGAGGTGTCCTGTAAAGAAATCGGAAGGGAGGGATACCAAAAGCAAAAACATAATTTTATAAATGTACAGCTTACTTTGGAGGGAAGCACGTCCTTTCGAGAGGAGGTTCAGAAACTCCAAAAGGTGATTCAAATGTATTTCTGGTAGGCAAGAGGGATATGATTTCTTGTGTGTGTCAAACTTGGGCTTGTATTTCCAAAAGAATTTATTGATTGTTCTCTGGCAAAATTAAGCAGAAAACTAAGAGTCGAAGGAAGCAGAGCACCAATACCCAAGCTGTTTCCCTAGACTGGTATGCCTAGGCCCCATGTTTTAATACTCGGCAGTCAGCTTACCAACACACTTTATGGATTACCAGGGTCCTGGCAGGAATAGCTGGCACCCACAGACTGGGTAGTTAGAAGAAACTTTAATAAAAAGACTATTTCCAAAGGTATGAACATGATGTAGAGAAGTCACAGGAGACAGGTCATCCCTTAAGACCAGTAATATTACTGTCCTCACTCCTGCAGGGGTAAGAGTGGAAGGTAAGAGCATTTCTCTAACCACCGAAGTCCGAGCAAGGGAGACAGCCTGCAAGGGCTGCGACATCTGCCTAAGGGATACAACCCGGCCGTGACGGCCCTACAGGGACAGAGCTGGGTGAACAGATAAATATACCATCTCCCTCCTTCTGATCTCCCCCTGGTGCTTCTCATTGGCTGAACCCCATAGGCAGTGAGTCCGCAAGAGGATTATTTGATGAAAGTGAGTGTCTTAGTCCATTCGGGCTGCTATAACAGAACACCACAGGCTGAATGTCTGGTAAACAATAGACATTTCTCACAGCTGTGGAAGCTGGGAAGTCCATGATCAAGGCCCCAGCAGATCCGCTGGCTGGTGAGAACCCCCCTCCTGGTTCACAGATGGCTCTTTATGCTGCGTCCTCACATAGCAGAAGGGGTAAGAGGACCTCTCCGAGGTCTCCATTCATAAGGCCTCTGCTCTCAAGACCTATCACCCCCAAAGGTCTCACCTCCCAATACCATCACATTCTTTTACCACTACCCCATTTCTTTGTGACCTCTTACAGACACACAGTTTGAAACATCTTTCTGGGTTTTTTAAAAAGATTTTATGTATTTATTTTTAGAGAAGAGAAGGGAAGGAGAAAGAGAGGAAGAGAAACATCAATGTGTGGTTGCCTCTTGCACACCCGCCACTGGGGACCTGACCCACAACCCAGGCATGTGCCCTGACTGGGAACTGAACCAGTGACCCTTTGATTCACAGGCCTGCACTCAATCCACTGAGCTGCACCAGCCAGGGGTTGTTTTGTTGTTTTTCCTGTGCTAGGATTACTCTTCACTTGTAAGATTGTCATTCGGCAAAGAAGAAAGAGAACCGTGGTCCTGATTATGTTATACACAAGAAAGGAAAACAAGTAAGAGAACCCATTTAACTTGAAAGCCTTTTTTGGAACAATTAACCAACACACGTGTGCCATATATAGGTTATTCATTAAACCTTAGGTAAAGGTGCAATGGCCAATATAGTGACATATAAGGCAATATTTCTGTCTTTAGTTACCTTTAAAAATAACATGGAGACAATATTCTTAAATATTAAAATAAAAATTAAAACTTATGAAAGGTACAGACATTAAGGTCAAAAGAACCACAGGAGAGTCTTCATATGTGTTCCCATGACAGCGATTGCAGGAAGTGACCGAGTGCGGGGAATGACGTTTGGAAGAGTGGAAGAAGCACAGCGTTTGGAGACAAACAGACCTGCTTTTACTAACTGTATAACTTGAACCGAACCACACTAAATCTGTTCCCCTGACTGGCGAGAGACTGAAGACGTGGTGCTCCTTGAGCTCTATGCTGAGACAGAAGAAGCAAACCTAGAGCGGGCAAGGATCCAGGAAACACGGACAAAGGACCGGGGGTATTAGAATGTAGCGACACTCATCAAGCCTCTCCTTCTGCGCTGGCTCTGTTACTCGGCTTATTTGCTACTCTCTACAAAGGCAAATGCAAATGCTTAAAGTAAGAACCGCTGTCAACTACAGGGACATGCTGGAGGAGAGTAGGGAGAAAGAGTGCTATCTCACAACCCATCTTGGAGGGAGAAACATCTCCGGAAAGAACGTGGCTCCTGGCATCTTAAGAGGAGAGGAAAGTAGCCTGGGTCCTGCGAGCCTGCACAGAAAAAGGGCGAGGTGAGAAGCTTGGGAAATGTGGCTCATCACTGCTAGGAGGCACATTAACCTCTCCAATGTCTCATTAATTTCCAAGAGAACTGTATACCCAATATGTGCTCTAAATACAAATAGTAACTGTGAATTTGCTGAGGTTTCCTACTGGGCATTGAGGGATGGCAAGATTTGGGTGGATCTGAGGGGTAAGTGCCTGACCCACGAGCGAAGGCCAGGACCCGGGAAAACAGTGTCAGCTCTCCCGGAACACATTGTTCGGTTGGAATGTATGAGGGCAGGAAAGACGAGCTGCAAAGTGATGAATTAGAGTCTAAGTATGAAGGTCTTTAATGCTAGGAGAAAGACTACCTCTGGTCAGCGATTTTCAACGGAAGTGCCGTAGCACACTGGTGTGCAGCACGGATTTTTAAAACATGCAACACCTGACTGTTTGTTTAGTCAGGGGCACTGCCCTCTCTTCCCTCAGATTGTCAAATAAACGAGAACAGCCTTGAAAAGAGGTCAGTGTCCCCACCCCCGATTAAATAATCAGGTATTGCAGGTTTTAAAAATTCTCATGGCACACCAGTTGAAAACCTCAGCTCTAGGCAATGAAAAACCACTGCAAGGTTTTCAGCAAAAAAAGAGATACGACAAAAGTGACATTAATTCAGGGAAACCTTTCAAGACAGTTCCTCGTGAACCAGCCAGAACATTCATTTTCCTACGCACAATTAACATTTATAGCCCTTTGCAAAGTCCTTTTCATACATCTACTTTCATTTTATTCTCCCACCAATCTCCAGAATCATATGTTATTCTTGTCCCCTTTTTATAGCTGAGAAACATGAACCTGTCCCACAGGGTCCCCACAGGAAACAGATGGCAAACTCAAGTTAGAGTAATTTAAAGAGCATTTAGTTACAAGGGGTTATAAAAGGAGGAGGAAGTGGACAGAGTCGGGAGCCTGGGGCCAGTAACAGCAGGGCATCTGTAACCACTCCCAGGCCAGGAGGGGCGAGGGGCCAGAGTGCACCCAGCTGTCCTAGAAGGAGCGAGTGGTGCAGAGATTGTTGTGAGATGAGCAGTAGCCTTGGCAGACACGCCATCGACACTGCAAGGCATCCTCCTCCCAGGGAAGAGCCGAGGGAGCAAATACCCTGATTTCTTCTCCACCCACCTATCTCTCTTGTTAAGGGTCCCGTTCGCTGGAAGCAACTGGAAGTCAACGGTACGGGAGTCTGTTGATACAAAGCCCTACCTTTTTCTCCTCAACATCTCTCTAGTCTCCCATCCACATGAAAAGTTTATGTCCCCAGCACAAGGGACACCTGAAGTCCCTTAAGATTGTGTCTTAAAGGTTGATGTTGATTCAATGACATTCCCTCATGAAACCTAAGTTGTTAGCTACTCTGGTGTCTGTCGTATATGATAGAAGGAAAAACTGGGTAAAGGGAAAAGAAAAGAAAGGAGTGAAAGGAAACAATGGCTGCAGTCCACACTTCTTTCTGGTCACGAGGGCTGAATTAGTAATCATAGCACAAAGTCCGGCTTCGCGGGTGCACAACCTGTGCAGCCAGGCCCATGGAGCCCTGCACGTGAATGAGACCTGCCCTTGGTTAGTGCTCTGCTGCTGCTGTCTTGAACTTCTTGATAATATTTGAACAAGGGGCCCCACGGTCTTCTTTGCCCTGGGCTCTGCAAATTATGGAGCCAATCCTACGTATCTCTCTTCTTCTAGCACCTACTCAAGTGACCCTCAGCCTTTGTGAGGACCTGGTTGGACAGGGCCCTTTACTTGGAGGGATCACCCTGACCTTCCTTGCTTGTCTTTATGGGGCAGCCACAGTTTTCCAATAAGCAGAATATTATGCAAAGAAGTACTAAAAATAGCTTGAGAACATAGATAATAGTTAAATATAGTAAAACAAATAGGGAGTGATAAGTTTTGAGTATGTATTACCTTTTAAAATGACGATCTACTTAATTTTAAGTTCCTGACAAAATTCTCCTTTACGTAGCAGAAACCCACTTACCCTTAGTAATCAGGATCAATCATCCTGACCAGCAAAGCAACCCCTTATTCTGCTTGAGGGCACAGCAGGACCTGGAACCCAAGTGGCCAGGA
>PVKM010033118.1:0-16093 GCA_004027735.1 Carollia perspicillata
AAGCAGCAGAACTATACTGCTATGGTATTTAAAGAACTGGAGAGCATTGTGCTAAGTGAAATAAGCCAGGCAGTGAAAGACAAATGCCATATGATCTCACCTGTAAGTGGAACCTAATCAACAAAACAAATAAGCAAGCAAAATATAGCCAGAGACACTGAAATTAAGAACAGTATGACGGTAACCAGAGGGGAGGTGGGAGGGAATGACGGGGGTGGAAAGGAGGGAAGGGATTTCAGGAACATCTATAAAGGACACATAGATATAACCAAGGGGGCGTGTAATCAGAGGAAGAAGGTGGAGATGGCTGGGGTGGGGGCAGGGAATTGCAGAAAATTGTACTTGAACAACAATAACATTTTTTTAAACAAGGGAATGAGAAACTTTGTATATGTGAATAGTGAGACTCCCATTTCCTTTATTTGAAGTATTGTTCCTGGATCATGCCTCCAGCAAGGTGTTTACATCTATACTCACTGAAAATGATCAGACAATTGGTCATCTGACCCAACCAGCCCAAGTTAGTTTTGTTGTCATTTTAATTAGCACACCTGCTGTCACAGGCACAGCTTCTTAGTAAGGAGGTTTATTAGCTGGAAGGAGGAAGAGAAGCCAAAGATCTTCCTCCCACTTTGGACCGTTTTCTCTGCCCATTAATGAATCTGCCATCAGGCAACCAGGTGACCTGAAAGCAGCCAATGTTTACACCAATCTGCTACTTGGTAGCTCTGGTAAGAGAGGAAAAATGGAAAAGGAAAAAAAAAACCTCTGGGGAGGAAATGTGGAAGTCAGACTTTGTTATTCCTTTGGATTTCTACAGTCCTTGCTCTCCTTAGCACTAAGCACAGTCAGTCCTGAGTTCCTAGTGGAGGAGTCCACTCTCTCCTTGTCCTAACTGAGCACTTTAGGAAAAGTGGACCAGAAAAACTGCAGCAGTGGGGAATCCAATGGACATCTGAGAGTATGCACAGGCCCTTCATCCACACTCTCAGTCTAACTCAAACCATCTTTTAGGAAAAGAGATTTGAGATCAAAAAGAAAATAGGGGGTTGGAATAAAATATAAGCTAAGCCTCAAGCTAGAGTTCAAACACACACACATACTGCCACTTTTGATTACAACATGAAGAAGCAGGGAATATATCAATAATTATAAGTACTCTTATGATTTTATTAAGGGGAATTTAAAAGCAAGCTCATCGGGGCCCAAAACGTTGGAATATTTTGCAGAACATTCAAAAATGGTCTAATTTTGAGTAAGTACTCACTGTGATCAAATGACTTACATAATGTACAAATTCAAATATGGTTTATTTTATACTATAAATGGTATCTCTTTAGAGTTGAAATATATATAGTCATAGAAAAAATATGGAACCTAGATTTCCTAGGTAAGATCATCATGTGTTGCCATTAGACAATGCCTCTGCCTTTAGAGGAATGATTCACCATTACGTTAACACTAAAATCATAGGCTTTGTAGAGGTCACCACACCTTTGTATGTCTTTCTTCTTAGGTTATTGTTTCTACATAAGCACCACACCTTTTTCAGATATGCAACACATGTGATTTGGTCAACAATACATATTGGAGGTTAAAGGGATGTTTTTCTATTTATAGAGTATTAATTTATAAATTCAGTTCAGCCATTCTTCCCAAATTAATAAATCTATCTCCTTATTTTCCTCCCCCCAATTCCTGTTTTCATTGTGTCCCTCTAAAATCCAGTCAGGGTTAAGATACCATCCCTCCTCACTGAATGAAAGTAACAATAAATTTACTGTTTTGGATTAAAACAGAAAACATCCAAATGAGTATATGAAAATTCGAGATTTTTTTTGCAATAATATTTTCAAAAGGCAGTCAGAAGACTCCCCGAGAAATACTATTTCTACAGTTCCATTCTATTTGTTTCACTCTTATAGAGTAGATTTCCTGGGTAAATTTTCCCCAATTTCCCAATTTTGAAGATTTACCAAGATATTGAATTCTGCTAATATTCTTCAGAGAACTAAGATGTTGGGTTTCAATAATAGTAATATATTATTTGAAAAATGTATAAATTATATACATTTTCATTTTTGTACAAATGTATAAAATGTGTATTTTATAAAATATTTGGAATATCATATTGTTTGAAATAATACTTTATAAAATATTATTTGAAAATGTATATAGTGACAAAAATGGATGGCAGAGAAGCATTTTAAAGGTACACCATGCTGCAGCTCCTAGTGGTACAGATCTTTTAAGTGATGAAGCTGATGATTTACTCAACCACACTAGTCTCTAGCACTTTAGCAGAAAAACAATCCTGGTCTTGGCCAAGTAGCTCAGTGGGTTAGAGCAGCATCTTGATATCCTGAAATTGCAGAATCAGGGTACATACAAGAATCAACCAATGAATGCATAGATAAATGGAACAACAAATTGATGTTCTCTCTCACTCTTCTCTCCTCTGTCTCTCTGTGTCTATCTCTCTCTTCCTCTTTCTCTCTAAAGTCAATAAATGAAAAATTAAATTAAAAAAATAATCTTCACTTGGTTCAGTCAACAAGTGCAAAAAAGAGCAATAAAAATTCACTGCAATTGCAAAATGCAAAGTGCTTCCTAGTTATGAGTGCATTATTGAACTTGATGGTTCCCAAGGTTAGCCTTCTGGGGTGCTAACATCATTATACCACTGAAGTGATATATTTTAAAAAATCAGGAAAAAAAGAACCAATTAGCTCCATAGACATATACCAGGTAAAAAGAGTAGGTTTCAAAGGATAGAGTATAAACCCTTAAGTAAGGAAAACTGTAAACATGAGTCACTTCTATACAAATCCAATCCCTTAAAACAGACTTATGCAATCACCCTACCATCCCAGGAACTAATTGACAAGGCTTTCTGTGGGAAGTTGTTCAATCTAAGACAATGACCTGTATGAGTGTTATCCTAATGAATGAGGGAATGTATGACAGCTCACCAAATGAGAACATAAAAAGACGTAGAAAATCTGTTCTCCTGGAGGAGACTAGGGACACCTTATTCTGTGGGCCTACATTAAACATTTCCCTAGGCGTTCCCTTTTCTATCTTCATAAATCCAAATCTCTGTATAATACACAGTTATTGAACATAATTTATTTCCTCTCCATCACTTTTTTCTTTTCCCCCCTCTTTTCTCACACACTCATCCCTGAGGCCAAATTTCCTCTGTGGACACTGGTAGCACCAATGACAGCAGGAAGATAAATCCACATCCTTACACTGTCCCCATGTCCAAACCACATTTTCCAGAGGGGTTAGAACCTTCTTCTGGCAAAACCTTCTTTCCACCTCCCCTCTAGAATGACCTCCAGATTTGAAGCTTCTAACCTCAGAGACCCTGCTTGTATCTTCCCAGTCCCTGACCTTCAGGCATGATCTCTAAAGAGTAATATGCTAACCTTATCCAAATCTTAAAGATATAAAGAAATAATTTTTAAAAGTGTCTTTATTCATGTGTCTGTTAAACACATACCAGCCCTCTAAAGAAACAAATCTCACAAATCATGTTTCTCTACCTTTTTCATATTGATTTCCTCTGAGGAGCTTTTTTAGACATTTTGTTCTAATATCACCCCCCATGGAATTTTGATCCCACAGATATACTATATATACGTTTATGTGATATATACACATAAAAAGAGTATTATTTTTTTCATCCACCAAGAACCAATTGTCATTCTTTCCAGCCCTTTCTTGTCTGTAAGGTTTCTTTTGAGAAATCAGCTGATAGTCTTATGAGAACTCCTTTGCAAGTAACTGTCTCCTTTTCTCTTGCTGCTTTTAACATTCTCTCCTTATCTTTAATTTTGGGTAATGTAATTATGATGTGCCTTGGTATCTGCTTCCTTGGGTCCAATTTGTTTGGGACTCTGAGCTTCCTAGATTTCCTGGAAGTCTATTTCCTTTGCCAGATTTGGGAATTTCTCCTTCATGATGTTTTCAAATAAGTTTTCAATTTCTTGCTCTTCCTCTTCTCCTTCTGGCACCCCTATGATTTGGATGTTGGAATGTTTAAAGTTGTCTTAGAGGCTCCTAAGCCTCTCCTGATTTTTTTGAATTCTTGTTTTTTCATTTGGTTCTGGTTGAATGTTTATTTCTTCCTTCTGCTCCAAACCATTGATTTGACTCCTGGTTTCCTTCCCATCACTGTTGGTTCCCTGTACCTTTTCCTTTATTTCAGTTTCCATAGCCTTCACTTTTTCCTCTAATTTGAGACCATACTCAACCATTTCTGTGATCATCCTGATTACTAGCATTTTGAACACAGCATCTGATAGATCAGCTATCTCTTCATCACTTAGTTGTATCTTTTCTGGATGTTTGGCCTCTTCTTTCAAAAGAAGTATTCAAAGTCATGAAAGTCAAGGACCTACAACCAAGATTACTCTATCCAGCAAAGCTTTCATTTAGAATGGAAGAGCAGATAAAGTGCTTCCCAGGTAAGGTCAAGTTAAAGGAGTTCATCATCACCAAGCCCGTATTATATGAAATTTTAAAGAGACTTATCTAAGAAAAAGAAGATCACAAATATGAACAGTAAAATGACACCAAACTCACAACTGTCAACAATCAAACCTAAAAAAAAAACAAAACCAAAAATGAACTAATCAAGCAACTAGAACAGGAACAGATTCACAGAAATAAATCGCTTGAAGGATATCAGCAGGGAGGGGGTCAGGAGAGAATGGGGGAAAAGGTATAGGGAATAAGAAGCATAAATGGTAGGTACAAAAAATAGACAGGAGGAGGTTAAGAATAGTATGGGAAGTGAAGCCAAAGAACTTATAGGTACAACCCATGGACATGAACTAAGGTGGGGGAATGATGGTGGGAGGGGGAGTAGAGAGCGGAAGGGAATAAAGAGGAGAAAAAAGGGACAACTGTAATAGCATAGTCAATAAAATATATTTAAGAATAAAAAAGAACTAATTTTCACCCTATTGGGGGAGATATAATCACCACTGGGAATGCATGATCTTGAAGCATACAGCAACTGAAGGAATTGTCTACAGGTAAGTCTACAGACCTAGCAAGCATTGTCCTCAGGTTAACACTCACCCCAATAAAGTTCTTTGTTCAACTTTAAAGCATTTTAGTTATATATGAAAGCACAAACATAGTCAAACCATTCCCTACTCCGGAGACTAGAGAAGTGAACTTACCTCCTGCCGTTTGAAGTTCTGGACATATTCTTCAAACTGTTCATCTTTTGTCTCATCAGCTTTACCAAGCTTCTGAAGGACCTAGTTTGCAAATAAGACAAAAATGGTTTGATTTAGTAACAGTTTCACATAATAGGCAGAACGAGGCTGCTGTTTTGCTCCTCTGAGAAGTCAGTCTCAGCCCAGCTAGTTTTTCTGTTCTAGAAGCATCTTTTAGCTTGGTGGCCTTGAAGCGGAGCACACTTGAATTTTAATTACAGTTCCACTGCTCACAGGCTGTGTGACCTTGAGCAAGTGTCACAGTAGGTTGCATTTATTTATTATTTTCCTGCAGTAGGCCACACAGGACTTAAATACAAAAGCTATGCCCTAACATTTTGGTCAAAGTATCTGGCACAATGCTTGCTGCATAATAGGTACTCAACTTTTTGTTAAACAGTGATCCAAAATGATTTGACTAAAGTATTAAACTGCTTCATAGGGATGGTATTACTGGAGTCAGGCACATGGTATGTTCTCCCCCACCATCTTCCACAATAATATTCGCTTCAACTGAATGAACACTCAAAAGGGCACTGGACTACACAAGGCCCCATGCCAAGCACTGGTCATCCAGAAATACAAAAACAAATAAAACAAGGCCTCAGCACTTAAGCTTAAGATATGTATAATCTAGTGGAGTAGATAAGGCAGACTCACAAATAACAAAGACAATCTGTCATAAGCAACATGAGCAGTTGCAAAGTTTTGTTAACAATGCCCCTTGGAGCTGAGGTCAGGGAATGCTCTGCGGAGATTTTCAAATTGTGCTGGAAAGTCCAGCAAACAGAAACATGTCAGACTATATTCCAGCCAAAGAAATAGCCTAAGCCAAGGTCACTGGAAAAATCATTATGCATTGTGGGACTGAGCGGGAATAGTTTAGTTTTCCTACAGCACAGGACTGGTATTAGGAAAAGTAATTCTCAGAGATACAGCACAAAAAGTTACTTTGGAATAGAGCAGAAGGATCATGAGAGTGACAATTGGATTCACTATTCTATATTCCCATATCTAATTTCTAAAACATCAACTTATTCAAGAATGCAAAAACTCCATAAACATTGCCTTGTCAAAATACATATGCCCTATGACATTACAAAATACTTTTTATGAAATGTGAACATTTGGGCATTAAAACATAGACTCACACAAACCACTTTCTGTGGCTATGTTTTACATATAGATTACACTAATTTGTTTCCTGAAATCAAAGATATAATCTTGTACAAATTAACAAGTTTTAATGATGCCTTTCAATACAAAGACAGAGTGACAAAAATCCCCTAAACCTTAGGAAGAGACAAAGGAGATCCCTGGGATCTCTTTGTGCCGTGCTGGACTGGCACTCTTGATGGGCTTCCTCCTATCAGCTGGGCTATTTACAGCCCCACATACACAGAGGGTAACCTGAGGATTTTTGTTTGTAAGAGAGGCAAACAGTTTCTGTTCAATGGAAAGGTTAACCCCAAAGGTTATAGCTTATGATCCTGCAGGACATTAACCAGTTTGGAATCTAATTCAGGAATCTTATTCTAAAATCCCTTTATTAAATAGTCACAAATACCCAGCTCTTCAAATATATTTTGAATCAGGTTTTTAAAATAATATTATTTTTATTGTATTTTTCCCATGACCATTAATCCCCCTTACTCTCCCCTCCCATCCCCCTGCAATTACCACACTATTGTCCATGTCCATGAGTCCTTTCTCCTTTTGGCTTGATCCCTCCACCCCCTAAACCCT
Organism: Carollia perspicillata; assembly: GCA_004027735.1. NCBI lineage: Eukaryota > Metazoa > Chordata > Mammalia > Chiroptera > Phyllostomidae > Carollia > Carollia perspicillata. Next base: position 6,984 of record PVKM010033118.1, read on the forward strand.
CCCTGTAGCTATCATCCTGCTTTCTATCCCTGAGTCTATTTCTATTTTGTTCATTAGTCCAATTTGTTCATTAGATTCCATGATGCCACATATTCACTCATATATGAAATAATAAATACTTTTTCCCCCCACCATCTTACTGGATGCCTTATTAATTAGTGAGTTGAATAAAATTATGGCACGTTTATTTCATGTTTACATGAAAATCTTGTTTTTAACTTTTGAAAAATTACACTTTAACAATAGGATCAACTTCATAGTGCTGTGCAATTGTAAGATATTGTTGCTATTATTTTTATTACCATTGTAATAAGAAAGATAAGGCAAAGCAAAGTTTCACAGGCTACTTACAAGAGACGTAAAATTCAATGACATAAAGATTCCTGGCCATGTTACAAGATCCCCACCCACCCACTCCCATCTTTTTATTCTAAGTGCTTCTTTTTTCCTTTTTTTTAAAAGTTAGGTCTCCCAAATGACCTCCCACCTGAAATACGCAGAAAAACTAAAGTATCAGGGGAAAGACAACTAGTATTTACTACATGAAGTTTTTCTTAATTCTTAAAATCTACTTATTCATTAATTTTTAAGTTCTCTAGACTGGGCAAGTCATTGAGAACCAGCAATACTTCATCTGATGGTAGCAGTTCACAAAGGCCAGGGGAGGCTATCAAACTCTCAGGAGGAAGCAGCAACAGTTCAGTGCTACAACTTTGTATGTGAGTGAAAAGGAACTCTTGTCACAGTGAATGGAGGGGAAAAAAACAAACGACATTAATTGAGGATCTAGTATGTGCCTGAAACTGCAGAAAGTGATTTACACGTTTCCTCTTCAGTTCTCAAAACACTCCTATCTGGTACTTATTTTGGATCACACAGTAAATGGCTTGTTCGATACCCTCTAGAAAATCCCCATTCTGATGTCTGATGCCTCTGCCACCATCACGTATAGTCTTCTCCTTCTCATGGGAAGCCCATAGGATTTATGCATCAAACTAATTTTCTCATTCTCATCCAAACTCCCTACAGCCTACTCTACCCTAAGGAATGAATATCTCCTAGGCTGCACATCTACAACAGTAGAGGGGATCTTTTGTGGACAACTTGCTTAAAGTCCATTATTTAAATTTGAAATTATGATTCCTTGCTTTTCATTTCTAGCAACTGTACAGTAGAACTAAAATAACATGATGAAAACTGATCCTGCATGTAAAGAGAGATCAAAGGATTATAATTACATGATACCATAGCTCACTCTTTCTCTTCCAAGAAAATAGGAACAAGTCCAGAACTCCCAGAAGTTATAGTATATCTACGCCTTGCTGTCAGCTTCCTGAGGCCAGCAGCCAGTGGAGAGATGAGAAAGGCGTGGGACAGACACAGGAAGGGATCTAGCTTTTTTACATTTTTTTTATTATTGTTCTTCAAGTACAGTTGTCTGCATTTTCACGCCACCATGGCCCCTGCCCCACCCATCCCTGCCTCCCACTCTTGAACCTGCCCTCTTTGGCTTTGTCCATGTGTCCTTTATACATGATCCTTGATGGACCTTCCCCTGTTTTCTCCCATTAACCCTCCCATCCCTCCTCTCTGGTTACTCTCAGTTTGTTGTTTATTCCAATGTTTCTGGGTATATTTTGCTGGCTTGTTTGTTTTGTTGATTAGGTTCCACTTATTGGTAAGATCATATGGTATTTGTCCCTCACCACCAGGCTTATTTCACTTAGCATAATGCTCTCCAGATCCCTCTTGAGAACTTTCTCCATGTTATTCGCTACATTAGGAACTTTGTGTCTATGATTTCAGATGATCCTCACTGCAGCTTGCTCATCCCTATTTTACACATGAATGAACTGAGACTCAAAAAGAGGTCAGGAAACCTGCTCAAGATCGTTCCCTTTGTAAGTAGCAGAGCCCAGATTCAAACCTAGTACTTACTCCCCCCACCCAGTCTTCATAGTATCTTCTCACAAAGACAGTGCCAATGGGCTGATCCACTCAAGAAAACAGATGCCTATAACACAATCCTGAGAGATCAAAACTTTAAGGTGATCATAGACAGTGGTATGCAACACAGGTGCTGAATTATTTGCCTTTATTTGCATACATCCAACCCATCCATCAAAAACCATGATGATTCTTCTTACAATAACAAACCTTGTTTCTCTTCTCTTTTCTATACATTTTAATGTGTTATCTGAGATTAATGAGCTACCTTGACAAACCATCAGATTCTACTAATACCATCATTATCTCCCTTCCCATTTTCCCAATGTTGCCTAACTCTCTTTTCTAACATGCCTCTTTGGATGGACCTGTTATTTCCCTCCGTTAAGTCCTACTACAGTTTCATGAACTAATTTCTCAAGAAGGATCCCCAAATCCCAATATCCTTCTAATATTCTTACATATTAAGGGAGGCAGCACATACCAGAAAGAGTGGTGGTTGGAAGGGTGGTGAGACCCTGAAGTCCTAGTCCTTAGAAAATCATTCAGAGAGAGAAAATCATATGGAAGTTAATAAACAAAGATATATTTTTAAAATAAAATTGTCTGCAGATTCACACGTTACCAATTATTCAGTATCACTCAATTTCATTCAAGCCAACATTACATATGAATAATATAAAAGATATATACTAATCTTCATTGCAAATTTATTATTTAAAAAAAAGTATAGGGCTCCAGTCACAAAAAATTTAAAAATACAAATAATCATTCTTATTAACTAACAATATCCTCATGTATATAAGAGTCTTTTTGAAAGGAAGAGGAAAATGCTGCATTCCTGAAAGAACTGGGCACCTGTAACTAGGGAAGAATTAATAAGAAGAAACATGATATTATGTATAAGTGTAAAAAAAGAAGACTAATTAATATTTTAAAGTTAACAGTGGTTATTTCTGAATGGTAAGATTCAGGCTGATTATTGTTTTTTCTTTACAATTTATATTTTCCATAATTTCTCAAGGGTTCTTATTAAAGTAATAAGGAAAAATCAAAGATAAATAAATAAGTGTTTATGATGCTGCCACCCTATATAATAGATTTGTATATTAGATTCTAGTAAAGTTTATTTCTTAGTAACTGGTTGAAAGACTAGTGAGTGAACTAATATCAACTGGAAGAAAGACTTGCCAAGGCAGCCCTCAGGGATCTATACCTGATTCAGCGGCTCATGTGTAAGGTGAGGGTACTAATGTATCACGTGGAACTACTGAGGACACATGGCAATGCCGGCTATGATGCCTGGCATTGTTTAATGTTCAATAAATATCTATTATTATTACAGATATTTTTATCTAAGCCTGTTGAATAATTTCATCAATGGCATAAACTCTGCATTAACAAAAAGCTGGGGAGGATATTGGATATGTAATATTATGGTAATCAGAATTCACAAAAAGATCTTTAACAAGATGAAATTCAACAGGGATAAAATTTAGGTCAAAAATATAATTCTTCAAGTATCAAATTTATGTATTCACCTTTCAACCAAAATTCAACAGACAGAACGGGATGGTAAGAACACCTGGTTTCTGTCCTTACGTAGAAATAAGGAATGACTTTAGTTAAAATGAGTCAACTTAGGGATGCTGCTGCCAGAGCATCTAATGGAATCAGGCTGCACCAATAAAAGTGCAAGAGCTACCGAGAGAGGTCCTGAATGCTTCTGTGTGGTGGACAAGTTGGTAAACACACAAATACACAGACAACTCGGAGCCAACTAAAGGAGCCCACAGACAGGCAAAGAGAGTTGACACCATAAAATAAAAGGCATATTTTATATAACTGATATATTACCAGGGAGAAGAGGAGACCATAGGGAAAAGAATGTATCTGTCTTCAGATACCTAAGTACCATCATAATGATGACTTTTTCTGTCAGAAACCAAGATCAAGAACTACTATCGGCAAATAAAGGCTATATAAAGAAAAATTTTGTGTTAAACATTTTATCATGGTTTTCTGGAAATTAAATAGTTTGTTGGTAGGGGTAATTAGCTCACTGACCTAAGAGTTATTTGAAAGCCCACCAATAGAGGTGATAAAGAAGAGATCTATTCGTCAAACAGGTGAATGAAATGAGTTATATTTCAAATATCTTCTAATTCTTGAACCCATAATAAATTTATCATGTCAGACATTTTCCCTGGAGAAGAATACAAATCACAATGAGTAGTAGGCAGAGAAGAAAGTCTGTTCTTTTCTATCTCCAACTTATACTGACCTACAGGGCGGATTAAGGAAAGGCTCAGTCTGCAAGACTGAAGACTGATTCCCTTATTCAGACCATAGGGAGCCAATGCAGTGTTCCCCTGGAGTCAGCTACATGGCTAGATTGGAGCTCCTTAGTGACATTAAGGAAAGATTAGAAGAGAGCAAGGCTGGAAAAACAAGACCAGTGAAGAGGCTATTTAAATAGGCCAGGCAATAAACGACAGAGCCTGAGCCAAGAAACAGAAGGAAGTAATCCTTAAGGAGTAAATATGAGGTAGTACTTAATGGCTAGAGATGAAAAGGGTGAGAAACTGGCAAAGATGGCCTCAGATTTCTGCTGTGGAGGATGAGTAGCTCATCTGCCAAGAATCGCTGGATGAGGGCAGTGAGTTGGTTGTGGTACCACTCCAGGGAGAGGGAAATGGTTTAGATGTGGGATTAGGAAAGGTAAGACCCAAAACCACGTCACAGGACTTTTGGATGGAACTCAAGGCGCCCCCTGCGGCAGAAACCATAGATGTGCAGTAGCCTACATTTAAGCAGTTTTGTGATTTTTTTTCCAGCAGCTTCAATAAGGATGATGAGGTTTATCTGCTACATAGCAAATATCTTAACGCACCAAAGACATTGGGACCTCGAACTGAGATAACAAAAACATACCATTCACCATGTTTTTTATGTCACAATATTTGACAGGGAGTTTATAATTTAGGTAGCCTCTCATTTACCTCTCTGCTGGCTATGATGTAAATACCAATTAAGCCTGAAGAGTTTTGCAGCATTGATATTACAGAAAGCTCACTGTATATCCAATATCTGATCATCAGATTTTGACAACGTGACACATCTTCCACCTACACGCAAAAGGAAGAAAATACTGTGTCTCAAGAATTTTTGTTTAGGATTTCAGTCTTTTCCTTCAACACTAATTGTATCTACATTGATATATTACTATTTTTGAAACAATAGAATTTCTGTTGTTACTTTTGTTGCTGCTGTTTTTCAAATGCAAAATAACATTTTAAGTTGAACAAGATTTTTCAAACTGATTTTCCTTTCAATGAGATTCTGAATATTCCTCTAGGGTTGGCTGTGTGCTCATCCTCTCTGCCTTGAGTTAAGAAGTTCTAAGCAAACAACTAGAACAGGAACAGATTCACAGAAATAGAGATCACATGAAGACTTATCAGAAGGGAGGGCGTGGGACAAGAATGAGGTAAAAGGTACAGGGAATAAGAAGCACAAATGGTAGGTACAAAATAGACAGGAGGAGGTTAAGAGTAGTATGGGAAATGGAGAAGCCAAAGAACTTATATGTATGACCCATGGACATGAATTAAGGTGGGGGAACGATGGTGGAAGGGGGAATACAGGGCAGAGGGAAATAAAGGGGAGAATAAAATGGGACAACTGTAATAGCATAATCAATAAAATATATTTTAAAAAAAGAATGTAACTGATTCTAAACACATCATGACACAGGCAAATTAAAAAATCCAATAGGGCTCTTTCCAGGGTGTGGCTCAGTTGGTTGGAGCGTTGTTCTGTAACCAAAAGGTTGCAGGTTCAATTCCCAGACAGTGTGAGTACGTACCTATGTTGGGGATTGGATCCCCAGTATGGGCATGTGCAGAAGGCAATCAATTGATGCTTCTCTCTCACATGTGTGATTCTCTCTCTCCCTTCAACTCCCTCTTAAAAAAAAGAAAGAAATGAAAAAATGTCCTCAGGTGAGAATAAAAAAACTTTTAATACAATAGGAAGAAAAAGCATGAATGTGGTAACTTGAATATTTTGATTAGTAAATCTTCTTTCAGTGTTTCCTAAAGTGGTTAGTTCCTCAGCTTGGGTTGCAAGGGCTGCTCCAATGACATAAAGTTAAAATTCTGATCAAGTCTCAAATCCTCATAGTCCAGCGTAAATTAAACACTATTTTAGTAGTAAGAGAATCATCATTCTCTCTTAATATTTTAAAATAAGGAACAGAATAGTATGTTGGCAGCTTTCAAAAAAGTTATTGTCATTTTAAGTAAAAGAATAAATTCACAATCTTTCATTCCACATGGAAATGACTTCTGTTAATTAGGGGCAAAGATCAAAGCAAGGTGAGGTGTGATCACAAGCAAGAAAACAAATCCTATGATCAAAAGTGGGAAAAAAATAAGAGGAAGGCATACAGACCACAAGTAATTCAAGATGAAGGCCACTGGGAATCAGAGACATGTATTTATATATGGCTAGATAGTGGAACAAGAGTAATAGTTCGAAGAATTCAGCAGGATTTGCCACTAGGATGCTTAGAGAGAATCATGCATCTGATGAAGTCTCAGAGTAGCAAATTTCCATTCTTATGATTCATGCCACCTTAAGACAGACTCTGAAAGTCAACAAGATAATCAGACAGGTTAACTTTCTCTCAGCAAGAAGGTACCCTTCTCATGACACTGTCTTTATGAGAGAGACAGAGAGAGGGAGAGAGAGAGAGAACATAAAACAATGTATATATTATCCATTAAATTCATGAGTCAACTACATGGGATGACCATGGCCTCTCTGGACAGGATATGGAGAGCCAGCCTTCCATCTCACCCTTGCTCAGACGACTCATTCATTCATTTGTTCATATACCCACCTACATAACTGCTAATTCAGAGAGCATTTATCAAGTGCTCTCTGACACTGTGCAAAGTTCCATAAAGTAGGACTGGAGGAATGCAATCAACTACATGCAAGTTCAGTATAGCTGCTTGTGAAGTAGTCAGTGATCATGTACCACATTGTTTTCCAAACTTCAGGGTACTAGTCCTTTGACTTCTTTCTAGGTAAGATTCAGGACTTTAAAAAGTGGCTTTAATATGTCATAATTTGAGGGAAATTAGGAAGAAAAAGATAAATCATCCTTTGGTGTGGTTCATGTGCCCGTCAAGGTCCTATATTTTCACACCCATCTGGCCCTCTGTGGGATTTATTTCTGCATCATTATGACATCAATTTCTTGCTCTGGCAGATTTCAATAGTATATTAGCCATCACATTATCAAAGGCTCTCAGAGGCTGGCATGAGCATTTCTGATAATTCTGGGACACATTTTTGGAGAAGTAAGCAAGAAAAGATGTGAGAAGGAATGTTCACAACCTTCTGTCCCATTTGAGTGGTATTAGGACTTTAAAAGTTGGAGGGCAACATATAGTAGAGAGGAAGTACAAGTCTCAGACATGAGCCAATTTATCCTAAGTGGGACAGAGGCAGTTAGGAATTAGAAAGCAATGGAGGAAAGAAAGTCCAGAAGCCTGCAAGGGAACCAGTGCAAGTGAGAACAGCCCTCAAAACACAGATACAGTATGCACTGGCCAACAACGGCTCTCAATCACACATCTATCTGCTGAGGTATCATGCTCCATGATTCCGCTCTCTTCTATCCTCCCCAGTCTTTAAAGTTTAGAATATCCTAGTCCTCTAACTTACAAAAAAAAAAATCATGAGAAAAAAGATAGCTTGAGGAACACTGATCTAGCAAAAATGTGAGCCTGTCATCTAATGCCTCTTCTCTTGGGAGTCAGGTACACACACTCTCTCTCTGGATTGGGTCACCTTGTCTCAGAACAACTTTTCTATGAAACCTGATACTGCCAGTATCCAACCCAGAATACAACCTTGACACCAAAATTCAGTGAGGAGCAAGTCTGCTAAAGCCTGAGTCATCCCCTGAGGCTCTGAGAGGGACCAGATTTTCCCTTTCCAGTGGCCCCTTCAAGGACAGAGTGCTGTCTTATACCAATAATGCACAAGCTAATACGGACCCTCCAACCTCATTAGATAGATCATTTTGAATTAATCCTCATACTCCTTAGTGAGAGGACGATATTCCTCCATTTACCAATGGCCAGGTGTTTGAGAGAAAACATGTCTGCCAAACCAGTAGCAAACTACTTGCAGAAGAACTATTGCAGAGACCCATGGCCATGGAGCCAGGGGCGGGGGGGGCCCTGTACCTGAGGAATTTGCCAGGGAGCAGTTCTGTTCCTGATTCCTTTATGCAGACTCCTCAGGCAGTCTTCATAACCTTAGCTACCCACTGGCCCAGCAGAAGATAAATCAGCAATTTGAAAACACTGGCCTGCAGTACAAATAAGGAGAGCAATGTAAAACAAAAATTCCAAGAAACCCTACCTAGGATTTCAATTGGGGCTATAAATTGCCTAAGGCAAGAGAGAGCTGTTAGTGCTGATGGGTATGAAGCAGGTGAAAAGGAGATTACAGAAAAGAAAAAAAAGATGTTCTTGCTTTTCTTCCTCTTGTAAAAATGCCCCACCTTAGTAACTTCATAATTCCCTAAGTATTAGCTTTCATCTGTGGAAATTTAAGATATATCAAGCAAAGTACTAAATGAATTATATCTAAAATGAATTTAATCCTCCCAACAATCTTATGAATTAGGCTACAAATGATTATCCTCATTTTACCAATGAGAACACTGAAAATTGGAGACATTAATTCACTGCAGTCACATAGCTGGTGTGTTACTGGGTTCAGAGGCAAAGCAGTTTCATTCCTTTGCAGAGTCAACTTCTGCCCACTAAGCTATAATGCCCTAAAGATAGCAACGGGAAAAGAAATACGGCCTGGTAGCCAATCTCTTTCCCTGACAGCTAAGTCATGTTTCTCCTTTCTACACTACATTCTCACTAAATGTATCACATTGTAAGGAATGCTAATATAATAACTGCTTAATCCACACTTTTGTTAAGCCATCTGACACTATCTCCATTGAAAACACATTATTATATTAATTCAAATAGCCTGGTGAGGAATGCAGGTTATACAAAACATGTGTTCTCTCCACTCTACCTTCACTTGGAAAGAAACTAACCCTTTTGGCCTCTTGAGAC
>PVKM010033119.1:0-16146 GCA_004027735.1 Carollia perspicillata
TTGCTAGATGTGTGTCTGATTGAGAAATGACCAGAAGATGAATTTAAAGGACACTCTGACCAAAAGCTCTTCTTGCTCAGAGAACACCAACTTCAGTTCACGGTTGTGCCTTACAAGTAAAAAATACCGTCCTGCACTATCCTTAGTTTTCTATCCCAAATTTGTTCTACTGTAGGTTGCAAAGAAAGTTTCAGAGAGAAGGCTAAGATGCTGGCATGGAGAAGAGAGGAAGGGAGAGTGAAGAGGAGGGGAATATTGGATGGGAAAGAGAAAAGGCTGGCCACACCTTGGCACCAATGTGGGCTTCTGAGCCTAAAGATGATACAAGGGAGGGTTAACTAAATAAAATGTGATGTTTTCATTATTTCTATATATTGAATATCTGTGCCCCCCAAATTTCTATGTTGAATCTAACCTCCAATTAGGTCATGTTAGAACATAGAGCTTTTAGGGGGCAATTAGGTCCCAAATAAAGGGGCAGCCGTCATGAATGCGGGTGGTACCCCATGAAGAAGACTGCCAAGGGCTCCCTGCTGCCCTGTGGGAACACAGTGAGAAGACATCACCTATGAGTGAGGAAGTGGCCCCTCACAGACAGCGCATCTGCTGGCACCTTCGTCTTGGACATGCCATCCTCCAGAACTGCGAGAAAGAGATTTCTGAGCTCATGAGCCACCTGGTCTATGGTAGTTTGTTTCAGAGGCCAAAATGGATTAATATAATTATTAATTGGAAATGAGCATTTTAATTACTAAATTGAGACTATTTGGGGGGACTAAAAACTACTGGAGGACTTCACATTCTTGAGAGTGACATAAATGTGTAAGGGACTTATCTAACATGCCTTTCCGGAAAGGGTCACAAAGAGCCCACTTGGAAAATTTAAACAGTGAAAAAGAGCAAAGTTAGAGTTTGTGCTTTATTTTGTTTTTTTGCTTATGTCCTATCAAATTTTGCTCTGGAATAAGGATAATTTATGTAAGACACTTATCCCAGTGCCCACCAACTAGTAATACCTATGGAAGTAGTAGCTATGGTTTAGTGTAATGGTTTCATATCTAATTCCCCAGTGGAACAAAAGGTTGATGGGAATCTTTAAAAGCTACAACCAAGAACTGTTTTATGATGAAAGAATTTGCCATCCTGAGGACATTCTGTTAGAGCTGAAAAAGGTGATCACTGGGAATATTGCACTGAGAGGTTGAGCTAGATGATTTCTGGGCCCTTTGGTGGATGTGGAGACTCTATCATTCACAATTCACTGTGCTGTCCCAAGATCAAGTTAATCTCCTCCCCTCAGGAACGTCTCCGAGGCTGTGAAGTAAAGTCTCCATGCTTCTCAGGAATGTTGAGCAGAAACACGTTCTGGCTGGTCTCTCCCATCAAACTCATTGATTTGATGGGGAAAACAGATAAGTCTAGAAAAGCTGGATACACATTTAGAAAGACTTATTTGCTCTTATCTCCAATGAGACTTTATAAAATTGTAGTTTAATAAACAGTGAAAGGTGACATACCTGGATGATGTGACTGCTCACTCTGGTGGAAGAAAATGGCTAAGCTAATTCATGAAGAATAAGGAGCTGAAGGCACAGGGGAAGGACAGACACACAGAAGGCAAATATTCTCAACCAAGGAAACAGCATGATTTAAGAGGTGAGTATAGAGTAAATTTGGAAATTGAACATATATTATATAAGGCACTGGGACTGGTGGCTAATCAGTTAATTGGAAAGGCATACAAAACATACACTCGAGATTTAAATTTTCTTATGTCATGTAAATTTATTCATTCACTAGCCTTTGGCGCTTAGAGTATGGATATATTGATTGGGTTAATGCAGTGAATTAGTTAAGTGGGGATGGTTATGGGTCTCTATCACAGCCAGAAGCAAAAGCAGGGTTCAGAGGAAAACAATTCTTTCATTCTATATACTAAGGTGATTTGATTTCACCCCGAGGTGAATGACTGTGGGAGCTGACCATAAAGGATTTTACACTAGGCAATATTGTCAAATTGTAATCTAAATGTTAGAAAGATTGATATGGCCAATAGTGTAAGATTTGATTGCAAAGACAGTATGTATGCTTTCATGACAATCCCAAAGAAACACAAAGAGGAAGGGCTGCAACTAAAGAAAAATGTAATATATGTCAAAAATAAAGGAGATAGAATTAACCAGAGTCAGTGTCAGGTTGTGTTGGGATGGAGGAAAGATCATTCATAAGATTTGGGTGACTGGGTGTCTAGGACAATCTCTAATAGGTGTATACAGGGGTATTAGAGCTCCTAATTCAGGGAGTATGGAGGGGAAAATGGTTATTTCCTTTAATGTGTTGACTTGGAAATGAATAATGAGACATTCAAGTAAAGATAACCAAAGAGAGAGGTAGCGCGCCAGATACTATTCTTAGGGCAACAAGACTAAGTCCAAATTGCTATGCACTGACACGAGTGGGTTTCAAAATATATCAGCAGTTTCCCATGAGCAAGTCTGAGGGAGCCCTGGAAGATGTGAGCCTTCAGCCTCAAGGGCTTTCACACCTATGTCTGGATGCTACAGGGGAAGGCAGGCGGCAGCACCAATTGCATGACCCAGGGTCAAGATTTTTGCTTTCTAAGAAGAGTAACTGTACTATTTGGACTAGGACATCAGCCTATATCAGTCATTGTCTTTGAACAATTATCAAAAATACTCTTCCTTAAAACATTAAAATAATATTTTACGTCCATATTAAAGCATCTCTAATGATGCCCTGTGAATGTCAGTCTGATCTCCTGAATAATCAGTATTTTTGAAGTGCTTGGATTCTTAGGGAGAAGGAAGGAAATGACTTAGGAGGAAGGGCATTGCTAGGTGTAGCTAGAAGCAACCAGAGTTCTGAAAATCAGGAAGAATGTAATGCGCCTCCAAGCATCAGAAACTTGATTTTCCCATGGCATCCCTTCAGAAGAAGCCAAGTTCATGCTCTAGTTCAGATAGATGATAGATAGATAGATAGATAGATAGATAGATAGATAGATAGATCAGCTCTCAGATATTTTAATCCCCTTTTCTTCTTCTTTTCTAACATTCATTATTTAAAATCATCCAAACCTCTCCATGCTTCAACATTTTATTAAGATACAAAACCCAAAACTTAAAATGACTCATTTTAGACAAAAGAATTTTCGTAAGGACTTTTTTGGATTATGTTTTGCTACACTTTAATTGCTAATTAACCATGAAGAATGTTCCCAAGTTAACTCAGAATGTTAAAAACTAGGACTAAGAAATGTGCAATTGTGAGACTAACTGCTATTGTGTTGGCCTCTGCTTTTGAAAATCTCTCTGACTTACTCTATTCTGTCTGTATAGCAGCTAATTAAGCAGGACCCTTTGCCCCAACGGAAGTTGTTTCTATAGGTAAAGAAAAGAGAACATAGAAACGAAGCTCCAATTAAATATTTCAGCCTTCTGATGTCTGTAATTGCTTCCAAGGGCCAGGATATGTGCCAGCTGCCCTTATACCTTTTATTTATAATGGCTTTGAAAAGTGAAGCCAGTGGATGAAATTTTTACAAAATGCCTTTCTAAGACAGCTGTGGTATTACCATAGACACTTTTGAATGAAAATGAAAGTCAGTAATCATTGTGTACAGGACACAGCTGATTGCGTGCTCATCTAGATAAACATAGGCAAATGCCTGCATAGGAATTTGACATTAACCCTATGGTTCAAACCCAGATGCTCTACTAATGTGATACTTGAAAGTGTAGCTCATGGGCCGGTGACAGTACCTGTCTTCCAGTGCATGAAGGAGGTTAGTACAGCAATTGAGAGTAAGCATTCAGAAACTTCCCAAACAAATCAACAGTGATCATACGTGCATTGACTCTACTAATTTTTAAAAATCGGGGCTTCCACATTGTAGGTGTTTGTTAAATTTTATTTTTAAGTGATTCCCTTTTTTTTCATCTTACACATTTTTAGTCTTCAACAGATTGAAAATAGAACATAATGTTTTAAATAGGTTTTCTCCATAATGACTTTGAGAGTTTTTTCTCTAGTCATGAAATGAATAAGTTGGAAGAAGTCTTGGCCATGAGAGATTTAAAACATATCACTTAACCTCTCTAGATTTCTATGTCCTTGTTACTTAATGGAGATTGAACTCGATTAAGGGTTTAAACTGGCCACTAGACTAGGGTCACTCGTGTTTTGTTTGTATGTTAACAAAAATGCACTGGGGTGGTTTCAGTCAGGGCATGTGCTCACTGGGGCCCCAGATCCTGCCACCTCACAGTGGGACATGTTTGTGTTACATACATGATGCTAAACATACATGAGCCATGACCTTCAGACTATGACTGCTGAGATCCTTCTAGCTCTGTGAGTTAGAGCAGGATGTAGAGTAACATGGCATCATGATTGCTATTATTATCATCATTGTTGTTATTATTATTACTATTTCCTTCCTGTTAGAATTTGATCCCACAGAGTAACTCTAATAGCTCTAGTTCCAGTGTTTTCCAAACTAAAGCCTGAGAGGGACAGATTTGGGGCAGTCAGTGCTCAAGGTCTCCTAGCCCTGAATTAGCAAGAACGTTTCACCTGTGTATATTTACATGAAAACAACCACTCTACATGTTTAAATCCAGGACAGTTTTTATGTTACCGTATCACTTATTTGTGTTCAGTCTGCTATGTGTGGCACACATCGGGTTTGGCATGGAAGAAACCTCAGTTCAATTTGCTTCTATTTCACTGCAGGCTTTTAGTCTCATGTGATACATTTTTTTGGAGTTTTGTGAGTCTTTTTAACAACCCAAAAAGGCAAAATTTATGCAGGTTAATATCAGGATTATTGATGTGACCTGATTCAAGTGGAATGGCTGGTGCATTGTTTGGAAAAAAGGAAGGTAAGGGAAGAAGGGTATAGAGCCTTTGGGACAAAGCTTCCTGCTGAGCCTGTTCTGCTTTGAGGTCATAGAAGTACTGAGATAATTGACTAAAAAGGCTCCTCAATGGAATTTTGAGGCCATAGACCCAGAAGAGGTGGGTAACTTAATGGATAAGAAACAAAATGTAAACGAAGACAAATCCGTACTCATTAGTAAATGCATAGTCATTCCAGAGAAATTCAGGTGCAGAATCAAGTAGCATCTTGTTGTTGCCTGGGCTAGGAATGGATAAATGGTCCCAATGAAAGACGAAATGTGCCAGTGGCCCACAGCAGTGACTCTTGTTTAGCCAGCCCCTCATTACTAACCAGCTATACTTTTGGAAATTCCCAAGGCAGGAGACTATTGAAACTAGAGGACGTTCTATCAAGAAATTGGCTACAATTAACCTTCCGTATCTACCAACCCTCGGTCAAATCTCACTCATATGTGGAATCTAATGAACAAAATAAACTAATGAACAAAATAGGACCAGAAACATGGATACATGGAAAAGACTGACAGATCTCAGAGGGGAGGGATGGAGGGGGTGGACCGAGGAGATTAGCCAAAGCACCTGTACACATGCCCATGAACACGGACAATAATGTGGTGAGGGCCAGAGGAAGGGGTTGGGGCTGGGTGGACGGGGGCACAGGTCGGGGGAGAAGTGAGGGACATCTATAATTGTGTCGACAATAAAAAATCTGTCACACTCAAAAAATGCATGAAGTAGATCCCTAAACAATATAGTATAACCACTATTTACATAGCCTTTATCAGGCATTACAAATAACCTAGAAATTATTTGATATATGAGAACATGTGTGTATGTTATATGGAAATACTGTGGCATTTTTGCAAAGGAGTTGAGCATCCTCAGATTTTCGTGTTCAAAGGGGTTGTGGAACCAATCCCCTATGGATACCAAGGGACAAGTTCAATTTTATGAACAGATATAGGCAGTACCCAAAAGAACATTAATGTCATTAGTTTTTATATATAACATTTGCTATTTTATTGTCTCTGAGCACAGTGACTAGGAGGGGATATTTGGTTCCAAATTATTGTAGCTTTGAGAAATTTAAGAAACTTCAAGGAAATATAAAAATTGAACCTATAAGACCCCCAGTTGCTCCCAGTTGCTCTCACCTGTACCAGTATGCGAGAGGATGCCAGTTCCCCTGGTCCTATGCCAGGTTTGTTTACCCTGCAGGAATTCAAGCAACCTTCAGCATAAAAGAAAATTTCCCTTCTCTTCTTTCATTTTGATTACAAAGTGGAGTCCCCACTGAGGATGCTAGTATGTTGCACATTGGATTGGCTCTATGATGATGATAAAGCCTCATTTAATTTTATGTCTTAACTCAGTTTGTAATAATGTTGTACTGAAGGGAACTCTGCTGCTGTGGTGTGTACTCCAGCTGTAACCGTGCTACGAGACAGGAAATTGTGAGGGAAGCTGCCATGGTCCTGTGAGTTCAGTTACTAAAATGGGAGAGTCGTGTTATTCAGAACAGAGAGAACAACAGATTTGACAGGGTGCCTTCCAGTAGGGGCTGATGGACCACTATGGAAGACTAGGGGGAGCGCCTCAGGCTCTGAGGGAACTGTGGCATATCAACTCAATTTATCCTAGCCTTGATGCATTTTTAAAAAGCTGAAGGAAATATGCAAAGTGAATCCATACTCCCTTTACAACCAGATAGTCTGAGATGAGGAAGAGGGCTTCAGTTCTGAGAGACAGTAGCCAACCTGTCTTGGTTGGCACAGCTCCCCACTGGGGACGGGAAGCTTTCACATTTGTGTGGGTTAAATTGTCTACAGCTGATGAAGAAACTTTACTGCACTGGCTAGGCAGGGGTGCACCATGTACTATCATTTTAAAACCTTGCAATAAAAATTAAAGACCAATATGATTAACTTAGGGAAATATTGTGGTATCACTAGAAGATTTACAGGCAAAATTGTGGCTCTCAATGAGAATTTATGAAAAGAAATCATGCTTCAGAGCAGCATGGCCATGTCCTGAATGTGATGTGATGGGAATTTCCCAAGCCAACGCAAGTGGTGGGTGTGGAAAGAAAACGTGGGGCTATCGGGGCCTTTCAGGCTTAACTGCAGGTCTGCTATGTGCAGTTGACTTCGTGTTTACAGATTCTTTGTGTATTTGTTTCATATGACCTGGAAGAAAACCAGTGGATCCTGGAGGTTATAAGTGCATTAAAGAGGATGATGAAAAGTTTTGATTTCATTAATATCAGCTATGCCAGAGGGGTGTTAACGATTCAAGCCATGCAACAAACTTAGAGAGAATGCTCTTTGGTCATCAGTTTAGCTGATCCTTTTTTTACTATTCCTATTTTGGGAAATTGTCAATATCAATTTCCATTAAGTAGAATAAACACCCATACAAGTTTACTAAATTGTCCCACACGTATATTAAAAATGTCTTTCTTATTCTATAGCAGTGAAAAAAGATTTAGATTAGATAAAATCTAAAAACATCGTCAGTTATTATTAACAATATAATATTTGGATCTAAATGCTGTTTAATTATACGAGCACCACTGGGAATGAATGATTAATCCTGCTTTTAAAAAACAAAAACGTCAGCACAAATAAAGGCTTTCTTAGGCAGAATTGAGCTGGACCCACTAGAGACATCTCACCCAAACAACCAACATTAAATTGTTTTACCTGCTAGATCCAAAATTGAAATGAAAGCTTAATTGGCTGTTGCAGTTTTATTTCCCACATTTAAGGACTCTGTTAGCTTCCATCCGTAAAACCATACAGAAGAAAACTTAATACGTCACTCCAAGCAGTAAGTCTTTATCAGAACTCTGAAGTGCCATTGCTCAGTCAGCCAGACAGAGAGCTTAAAATACCACCCCCCCTCAGATGACATCACCCGCGTCAGCGACGCCCTCCCCTGTCTGTGGGAATGTCCTTGACCGCCACCCTGCAATGACCCCTGGGATTTTAGATTATGAATTGCCTAAGACATCGATCAGTTATGCTCCCTTCAAGAGATTATTTCGGGGGCCTTGACTGGAATTGTATTTTTTACATGACAACGAAAAATTGTTGAGCCTTGAAATACTCACCCAGTCATGGGTTATGCCAGACAATATTTTTAAAAAGAGGGCAATGCAGGAAGATGTTCCCTTATGAAATGTAGTGAGTGTATTGTGGAACAGTAACAGGAGTAGCTGTGCGAGGCATCCTTTGCAGGCACGAGCAGTGGTAACTGTGCTTTTAAACCCTGTCCCAAATCCTCCTGATCCACTTAAACCCATAGGTGAATGAGAACTCACTTTTGGCCAATTATTAAGTGATGAAAAAATATGTGCATGGTTTATTGATGGCACCTCCGGGGTAAGAGGGCCAACACTCCATCTGGAAGGTAGCTCCATTGCACCCAACTGGTGCTCACATGGTCCCTGCAATATTGTGATATGAGTGGGAGATTCCTAATAATAATAATAATAATAATAATAATAATAATAATAATAACAACAACAACAACAACAACTATTGAGACACAGCCAAAGGACTAGTAATAGGTTCTGGACATAAGCCTTATATAATTAGATAATAAGCCCCCCATGTTATGGTGCAATGTTATAGGAAATGTAATTATGGAAAGGGAGAATTAAAGTAGATAATGTTTATGCTCGTCCAAAAAATTCTCTCTTCCAGTTGGAACCACAAGTGGATGCCATCATTCCTTCTTTGGAAGTGGTCTTGGTGGGACACCAGACACTGATGGGCACTGTGGCTGGGTACCGAGGGGACCCAGACCCGCTCCTAGGTGCAAGGGGATTACCTTGGCTACGGCCCCACAAGGGTGCCGAGGGGCTCTTCCTGGGATGGACATTTATTCTGAATTCAGATTTACAGTCTATGTAAGAATAGAAAATGTACTAAATGCCTCAAGTTTCTTCATTGAAAGAAGAAATATTTTTCATTTGGGGTCCACTGTTTAGATGATATCTGAGCAAGGAACCCATTTTCCTGCAAAGGTAGGACAGTAATGGGCCACAGAACAGCATATACAGTGAGCAGATTATCCACCTCACCCTCCCCAAAACATCTGATAAGCATGCTGAGGGGCTGGCCAAGGAATTAAAGGAATGTCGTTGAAGTAAGGAATTAGAAGGAACTAAATCGCTACATGGCGAAATGAAATGCCTGGTTTTGAAAGTGGTTCAGTGTGGTTTTGCCTCATCCTTTGCTATTATTACAGCCTTGTGCGAACAACACGGAGGTTAGGGACACCCACCATCCACAGTCGAAAATCCGCTTCTAACTGAAGTCGATTATCCGCATAGGCAAATTCCCAACCACGGGCCTATCATGCCCGTTCAGGAATTTTGTGAGTCCTTTCACTAGTCTGAAGACCTAAGTGACAGCTAGGAAGTAGAAAGTCCAGGATTTGAAATGAAATCTTTTTAAATCCAGAGCAATTAACACTTACCAGATATGCTTCCAAAATGAAATATGCATCTCGTTTTTAATGTACAGTCAATAAATATAATGGGTAATTATAGATAGAAGTTTATTATAGATCCTTTACCGAGAGCAGGTTTAGTAGCCGGAAGGATGAACTATCAGCACAGGAGGCACTTGAAGGAAATGAGGTCCTTGGAATCAGAGAAAGACGCAGACCGTGGGGACATGACACAGAGCCTGTGTGCTCATGGCTTTCCTTAGGGCTGCGCTGTTTCGGGTCATCGCTGAATCATAGCTTAATGCTGATTTACTTCCATGGTTGGAGTCTAGTGTTCAGGTCCTTACCTGAAGTGAATACAGAATGCTCTTAAAGGATTCATTAGATATCCTTTGGGTTATTATGGCTCCATTTGAAATTTTTAAATTTCATTGATATTTTAAAATCATAAAAGGCAATTTCAACTTCTGTATAAATTTTTAAAATCTCTTGTGTTAGTGGAACTAAAAAGACATGACTTTTAAGATAGAATTCAAATAGGTTTTAAAACAAAATAGTTCAGACCTATGATAGAGTTAAGTAAAAACTATGCCCACCTACCCTTATCAAATTTAAAATTTTATTAAAGTTTATAATTTTTCATTGGAAATTTATCAAAGTAATTGATATAATATAGTTGAATTATGATACCATTAGTACCATAAAGTATAATAACATAAAATTACTATCATAAATCATAAAATTACAGAAAACTTTAGGTTTTATAGAGTGCAAAGAAACACTTTAAGATATTATTTTTTAGGAGCCCTGCTACAAAGACTACAAAGAATGATTTAAATGAAAAACATTCCTTTTTGTCCAGATGACATAATATTGATTTTTCTTTTGCCTTGAAACTTCTTAAATGTCAAAAAAAAACACAACAAAAATCGTTGCGTGAATACTGTGTTACATGCTAATCTACCTTAACGTGCTGTTTTACATCTTTGCCTCAGTATAATATTTATAAAATCTTTTTAAGTTAGAGGTTATTTGAGATTTTAGGGTGAGAGGGTAATGTAAAGGGTGCTGCTGAATGCACTGGGCTTGAAAAATGAAAAAAAAAGCTTATTTCTGACATTTTTTTAATTGCGTTTAAAATTGCTGCATATATTAGGTTTCTGAATAAAACAGACATGTAAAGACATTTAGAACTTGTACATGTGTCCTGTAGATATGACATGCAACTGTTTGATAACTGTTTTTGGACTGTGTACATGTTCTAAACATACCTGTGCACACAGTATGTCTCCCTAGCAGATGCTTGTGATTGAATTTTCAAGTCAATCTCTGCACCCAGCATCTCTTCTTGTCAGAGTTCTGTACTGACCTTCCTCAAAATTGATTGCTGTATCCTTTTTTAATATATAATGGGCCTCTGAAACAGAAATCAGATAAGCTTTGTAAACCTTTCTGCTGCTGTAGA
This sequence comes from Carollia perspicillata, assembly GCA_004027735.1. Classification (NCBI taxonomy): domain Eukaryota; kingdom Metazoa; phylum Chordata; class Mammalia; order Chiroptera; family Phyllostomidae; genus Carollia; species Carollia perspicillata. Next base: position 10,847 of record PVKM010033119.1, read on the forward strand.
CTATGACTTTCCAAGCAGAGGAGGACAAAGAACACACAGACGTGGCCCCAAGGTCTCGGGCTCTCATCTGATAAAGCTTTGCTGAGGGCACAGGTCTGAGAAGCATTGTGTTTATTTTCTGGGCACAGTCTTATTGGGGTTGTCCTGTGAAGCCTTTGCACTCTCTTGCTGTTAAAACTCTAGGCAGTGTGAATTTAATGCCAAAACAGCCCTAACGAAAGAACTGACTGTGAATGGTGAGCCATAGGAAAACTCTTCTGGGAGGGAGGTTGAGGGGAGGGGGGCAGGTCCCTTCGTCCTGGCTATTTTTGCTGTCGGGATTCCTGTGAAGTAGAATTGACATTTGAAAACACATTTTCACTCTCAGGAAGAACTGTGACATGCATGGTTTTAATAATTACTCAGTGTTAACCTTGTATTAAAACACCATCCTCGCCCTGGCTGGTGTGGCTCAGTGGATTGAGTGCCGGCCTGTGAACCAAAGGGCAGAGGGTTGGATTCCCAGTCAGGGCACGTGCCTGGGTTGTGGACCAGGTCCCCATTAGGGGGTGCATGGCAGGCAAACACATATTGATGTTTCTCTCCCTCTCTTACCCTCTCTCTAAAAAATAAATAAATAACATCTTTTTAAAACAGCACCATCCTGGATTCAAGTTTTTGCCTGAAAGCTTGTTCAAGGTCTCAGACGCAAGCACTATCACCCCAAGAAAAGGAGTCAAAGGAAGGAGCCTTGGACATTCTAGAAATGCCTGTGCATTTCAGCTGTGTACTCGAGGTTCACCAGCTTCTAATCAGATTTTGCCTTAGTGATTATATGTATCTTTAATGTCCGCTCTCTGTTAGATCCACTGTAGTGAGTGTCTAGTACTTACTTGCATGGCGGTGTTATGAGAAGTTATAAAATCCAACTGCTTTACACATAAGCTCTTGCTGTGACTAACGGCCTGAGCAGCCTGCAGTTAGAACTAAGAAGCGGTTCCTTTACAAAGGATGGACGTGAAGGTTGTAAGGATGTCCACGTAGGCTGAATGCTGTTCCGAGTCCCGAAAACCTCTCCTTACACTGAGCCGAAATCTGACTCCCCATCGTTTCCACCACAGGTTCACCTGCCAGGATCCCAGTGGACAAATATAGTCTCTCTTTCATATGACAGTTTTTCAAATATTTGAAGACAACTCTGCTATACCTCATGAGCCTCTCCTCAGGCAAAATACAGTGAGATCCTTGAGAAAAGCCTTGGGAAAAACCTGACTTTGAGTTCCGTTAGCATTCGATCCACTCTCTTCTGAATGGATTCCACTTGCGTGAGTTTCAGAGCAGAGCTGGGTGTCCCCGCTGTGGTCTTACACTGTCACTATAGCTGTGGTCCTTTGGCCTAGCCTAGCATAGAATGTGAGAACAGAGCCCCCCACTCCATTCATTACCCCCTAAGGCAGCGATTTTCAACCAGTGCGCTGCAAGGAGTTTTAAAACATGCAGCGCCTGATTATTTAGTCGGGGCACTGACCTCTTTTCCCTCAGATTGTCAAATTAAAAATAAATAAATAAAGCAGCCAACACACCAATGGCCATCTGGTATGAATGAATCAAAGTTATATTTATTTTTTCTCAGATCGACAAAAAATATATTGTTGGATGTGCCACAGAATTTTAGTAATTAGCTTACAGGTGCCATGAGAGGAAAAAGGTGGGAAATCGCTGCTCCGAGGGCACAGAAGTTCCCTTCACTGCCAGGGAACATGAAGAACGAAGCACAAGCATGGTTCTCCCGCCTGAAGAGCTGCCCAGGACTCTCTGGTTCTAAATCACTGTAATACATTCTGCCACGTAAATATACCCGATCAGTGGGGGCTCGACAGTGGGACAGATAGGGATCACCTGGAACTTATAAAAAAAAAAACATATGCCCCAGGTCCCACTACATTTTAAAATGAAATTCATTTCTGAATGTGGTAACGGAGGGTGACAACATTGAGTCCCAAGAATGGTGGGGTCTTCTGAAAGTCTTGGACACACATTTGGGCTCGCTGATTCAGTTGAAGTTGCCGTGAGCACTATCAGAGGGAAGCAACTTTGAGTTTTCACTCGTGCACGCTTTTGTTGCACACTTAAACAAGTTGCAATCCCAAGAAGGCTGAGTCCATAAAGGGAGTGTAGTTGGTCCACAGTAGGTGGGTGCGCACTCTCCCCTGGGTGCTCTCCGCTTCTGCCTCCGAGGCTGATCTCCTCCCTCTCTGCTCCCTGGTGCATTGCGCCCTGATCGGAGGGTGTCCCTCCCGGTTTTGCTGAGTGCCTGACTGTGACTGACTACCGCCCCTGTAACTGGCAGAAGCATCCGGCGTTTCACCTTCCAGCAGCCGGAAGCTGAAGCGGAACAGTTGGCTCTCATTCCTGAGACGGTTGGCTCACTTTCATCTTAAAACCGTGTTCTAATTAATGATCATATGTGATTAAGAAGAGCTAATCGGTCTGTTCTGTTCTCACGGTTTTTACTTTTTTCCAAAGCGAATTGGTCTACTCTCACCCTGCTGTGCCTACCTCCACCTACTCTTAAAAAGGAACACATGCTTTACGGACACCAGCAAACACTTAGACAAAGAAAAACAGCCACGGTGCTTTGGGAGGCCATTTGGTCGCAGAAGATTCCAAGCCGACCGGTGGCGTATCCAGCTGCTGCTCTGGGCCAGATGAGCCCAGCAGTAGGCCCCTTCCACGTTTAAAAATATACATGTTTCTACATCCTCTTCTGCAAAGATGTAGGGAACACTCTGTCAAACAACATGACAAACCTACTCCGTCACTTGAGTGCTACTGGGAGACAAGAAGTCTTTTCATGCCAAATGCACTAAGCGTCTGTCCAAGAGTCTACCTGGGGAGGTCTTCTCTTTTCAACTTCCCAACGGGCAGCCGTTCCAGTCTCCAAAGCACGGCCCTCCCTTTACCATAAGGAGCACACTTCCATCTTTCCAGTGCACTTCCTCAATTCGAGGAGCGAGGAAGGAAGAAGTGCATGTGTGTTTGTGTGCATGGGATGCAGTGGTGTGCCAACGTGAGGGTGGCATGGGTGTGCATGGGAGAAGGTCGATGGAGAATGGTCAAAGGAGAGAGCTGAGCACACTGCAGCCGACCTGGGTCCAGTTCCTGGCCACTGCGCCAGTATGCTACACAGGGCTCGTGAGAGTCAAGCTCCCGGGTTTGGAACCAAGTAGATGAGGAGCAGGTTAACATCCTACTGCCGATAAGGCTGAAAAGGAGGATGTGGTTGGAGCACTGGGCACAGTGGAGTCCCCTGCCCTGCCCTGAGAACATGACTATCCTGTCACCAGAGAAGATCGTTGTCCTCAGAGACCAGCCTCTCACAAAGTGATAGGACATCTCGAAGGGGCTGAGACAAGTTAGCTGACCTTTTTCTCCAAGTGTCACCAATCAGAAGTCATTCCTCCTTTCATAGGGAGAAATGAGAAAGGGAATACAATGCGAGAACAGACGTGCCCCTCCATTCCTTGCTCTCTAAGGGAAGGGCAGTGTCCTCCCCCGTCAGGACAGAGGAGGAAGGGGGGTTAAACATTGTGCTCCATCCAACACAAAGAGCTGCCCAGGACCGTTTTGTTTAAAATCATTTTTATACATTCTGCTATATAAATATATCCAATCAGTTAGGGTATAGGACAGAAAATCACCTGGAACTTATGCAAAAATAGATGCCCCAGGTCCAACTATACTTTAATAAGTACTCCCTGCCCCCACTCCTTTTATATTTTAAACAAATGTACGTGTTGGAACCTCACCCTTTAATAAGGACTGCATTTGAGCATTTAAATCAATGTCTTCTTTACTACTAACAGTGCTTCCCGAGCCTGTGAAAGCTGCGCCATAGAACCACACGGAAAGTTTAGTCTGACCACAGGACCCGGTTCTGCTCTCTGCAGGTTCCGCAATCACATCTGGGCGTGGACAGCGGCATATAAAATTGCAAGGAGAACTTAAATACAAAGATGACCCCAAAAGTCAGCAAAAGTACTTAGTACTTAACACACAGGCTTAAACGCAGCAAAGTAAATCGCGATTCTCTAACCAGGGACTTGGCCTTCTGGCTGAAACACCGTGGTCAGCATGTTCCAGCATGATGGTCCTTTGAAAGTGACCATCTTCCCCCATGGTCCTTTGAAAGTGACCATCTTCCCCAAAAGCGGCTGCCTTTGTGTTTTGGTGACGGTTCCTTTCGCTGTGCAGAATGTCTCTAGTTCAATACAGTCCTATCCATTTATTTTCATTAAGTGAGATAAGTCAGATACAAAATGTCAGGAACCATATGCTTTCACTCGTGTGTGCAACACTGAAAACAAACACTTGTAGTCACTGACAGCAGTATGGTGGCTACCAGAGGGGAAGGGGGTGGGGGCAAGGTACAAAAGGGTAAAGGGGGACACATGCATGGTGATGGAAGAGACTTGACTTTGCATGGTGAACACACCATACAACACACAGCCGATGTGTTATAGAACTGTACCCTTGAAACCTACACAATTTTATTATCCAATGTCACCTCAACACACCTAATAAAAGCAAGTACAATACAACTGCAGTTGCCTTAGAGGAGCACTCTCCAATACGGGTCTCAGTGATGATGGAAATGTGTCGTATCTGTGCCATCTGCAGTGGGGACCACGAAGACCCAAGTGGCCATCGCGTGCTTGAATGCACCCAGTGCACCTACAGAGCCGAATTTTAAATTTGTATTTTACTTTAACGAATTCATGTTAAAATGTAAGCAGCCGTATTTTCCTGCTTGGCACCATCCTGTACAGTAAAGCCGTAGAGTATGTTTGCTAAACAGCACGTTGAAATGCATTGAATAGGTTCTGAAAGCAATTCAGTGCCTTTTGTCGGCCTGTTATGAGATAGGGGAAACACGTGTTGTGCGGTTTGCTGACCACTGCCCGACAGGGCCGACGAAACAGTAAGTGCAGTTAGGGGAGCGAGGCGAACACGCAGCAGGCGTGGAACCGCAATGTTATTTTTGCCTCTCGCAGTGGCAGAGCAGCCACTGAGAAACCGTGTGATCCTAGCTCCTCCTTGAGGTTTGGTGACAGAGTTTCAAGCAGGGACAGAAGGAACGGGAGCCACAGGGTGAGCGAGAAGCAACACACTGATTTCCTCACACTGTTTGCAGACAGCACTTTTCCCTTCTTCAGACAACCCTCGAACAAAGGCCCGCCCGTGCCCGCCTTCCAGAACTTAAACTGGGCACTTCAAACATGGATTCTGGCCAGTGTCTGTGTTAGGGGCTGGACCTGCCG
>PVKM010033120.1:0-16144 GCA_004027735.1 Carollia perspicillata
TAACCACAAACCAAAATAACTTCAGCCCAAATGTTTTTCCCTCTGCATCCCTTGTGTTTGCTGTGTATGAAGCACATAGTATGCACTAATGGGTGCTCAGCACAGCATTGCTGATGTCTTTTATTGCAACCGTTTTCTTGCAGATTTCTCTGACTCAAGGCCTAGCCAGAGCTTAGAGAGGAGGGTGTTCTAGTAGACACTACTAGGCCTGGTCCTCCACACACATGGGTAGGGTTCAAGCAGAAGAGGAACAGAAGCTAAGATGGGCATCCTCTGTTCTCCCCACTAGAAATGCAGGACAAGTGTTGGACATTTAGAATAACTTGACATAAAGTGCTATTAATTGAAACTGCAGAAAATGAGCATTGTTTGTATCATTACAGGGAGGATAAAAGCAAAAGAAGTTACTGATTTTCTCAGCATGTTTTTCTTAAGATGATTAGAAAGTCCAGGCTCTCACAGGCTTCAGTTTTTTTCTAAATTATAATCTAAATATATATTGGGTTATGATTCAGATGATTTTATTATGAATTTTTAAAAGATTTTATTTATTTATTTTTAGAGAGAGGGGAAGGCAGGGAGAAAGAGAGGGAGAGAAACATCCATGTGCAAGAGGTACATTGATTGGTTGCCTCTCACATGCCCCCAACTGGGGACTTGGCATGTGCCCTGACTGAGAATAGAACTGGCAACCCTTTAGTTCACAGGCTGGTGCCCAATCCACTGAGCCACACCAGTCAGGGATGAATTTTTAAATAGAGTTTTCTTACAGCAATTTTTATGTTTATAGCAAATTTGAGTAGAAGGTGCAGAGAGTTGCCTGTACTCCCTGTTCCCACACATGCATGGCTTCCGCAGCTATCCACCCACATCCCTTACCAGAGTGATATGCTTATTACAATTGATAAATCAACATTGACACATCATTATCACTAAGAGTCCATAGTTTGCATTATAGTTTGCATCAGTCTTAGTGTTACACATCCTATGGATTTGGATAAATGTGTAATGACATGTATCCACCACTGTAGTATCAAACACAATAGTTTTACAGCCCTAAAAATCCTCTATGCTCTGTCTGTTCATCCCCCCCGCCCCACTAATCCTTGGTCAGCACCATCTTTTTACTGTGTCCATAGTTTTCCTTTTTTTCAGAATGTCATATAGTTGTAATCCTATATAGCCTTTTCAGATTGGTTTCTTTCACTTAATAATAATATGCATTAAGTTTTCTCCATGTCTTTTCATGGTCTGATGGCTCATTTCTTTTTAGCAAATTTAGTACATTCCATTGCCTGGTTGTACAACAGTTATTTATCCACTAATATACTGAAGGACATCTTAGTTGCTTTTGGGTTTTTGCAATTATGAGTAAAGCTGCAATAAATATCCACGTGCAGGTTTCTGTGTGGACATAAGTTTTAAGCTCTTTTGGGTATATTACAAGGAACACAATTGCTAAATCATCTGTTAAGGGGAGGCTTAGTTTTCAAAGAAACCACCAAACTGTCTGCACCATTTTGCATTCCCAGCAGCAATTTATGAGAGTTCCTATTGAGGCACACCCTCATTCACATTTGGTATCGTCAGTGTTCTTGGTCTTGGCCATTCTCATAGGTCTGTTGTGATATCTTACGGTTTTCTTAATCTGCATTTACCATTTGACATGATGTGGAGCATCTTTTTGCATGCTTATTTGTCATCTGTATATCTTCTTCTTTGGTGAGGTGTTTGTTAAGATCTTCGGCCTATTTTTTAATCAGAGTGTTTGTGTACTTATTTTTGAATTTTCAGATTTCTTTGTGTATTTTGGATTACAGTCCTTTATCTAATATGTCTTTTGCAAATATTTTTTCCAGTCTGTGGCTTCTCTTCCAATTCTCTCAACAGTGTCTTCCACAGAGTAGAAAATTTTAATTTTAATGAAATCAAGCTTATCAATTCTTTCTCTTTATGAATTGTGCTGTTGGTGTTGCATCTAAAAAGTCATTGCCAAACCCAAGGTTATCAAGATTTTCTCCTATGTTATTTTCTTGGAGTTTTATAGTTTTGTGTTTTACATTTAAGTATGTGGTCCCTTTTGAGTTAACTTTTGTTCAGCATGTTAAGTTTGTGTCTACAGTAACTTTTTTGCATGTGGATGTCCAATTGTTTCAGACCAATCTATAGCACATTTCCTCGTTGCTCAGGGCCCAAGAATCCTCTGTTTACTTCTCCTGGATAATAGGTGTACTTCCTGCTATTAGACAATAAAAACTATCCTCAGGCTTTTTGGAAGCTCAAAACTTCCACTTTTTAGTGATGGAATGCAGCAGTAAATTTCTTAAGTGAGTCTTTCCTATTTTTTGTCCATTTCCAATTCCCCATTATGTTTGAGGATACCTTGAACTGTCCCTTTACATATTTACCAAAAATATAAGTAGCACTGCACCATACACCATACAAGTTTTAGGAATGCCTTTGATTTTTACCACAGATGTCTTTGAAATAAATTCATTTATCCCAAAGCCACACTGTCCACTAAGGAGAGAAGTCACCATCTGCTCTTTCCAATTATACTCAACTGCCTAGACTGGCTTATGCAATATACACCAGATAATACAGCCACCAGCAATGTAAGGGGCCCCAAATGTGCCAGCACCCCACAAAATTTAATACAGATTCCTTCCCATTATCAAGGCAACATTTCCCTCTACTTAAAGAAAACTCTCCTCCCTTGCTCCCATTGAGAATTCATCACTCTCTTCTCAATCTGTTTCACCCTAAGCAGAAAATTTACAGTCAGTTGCACCATATAGTCACTCAACAAATATTTATGGAGCATTGACTGTCTGCTGGGAGCTGCTCAAGGTACCAGGAACACAGCAATGGGCACACAGAACAATGGCTGTCATTTTGAAGCTCACATGCAAGTCCTGGTTTCTGTCTCCACCGGCAAGGCCAGGGCATCTTCCAGTGGAAATGATTCCATCACTTCAGTACCTCAAAAGTGGATGACGCAGTTAAAGTATTCTCCAAAAAAAAAAAAGGTAAAGTTCAAGTTCCAGGCAGGTTTAAAATGAACACATTAATTATTTCATTTAACTCATTAATGAGGAAAGTGGCGAGGTGTTACAACCAGTTTAAAAGAGAAGTCAAAATAATCAAACATGTAAGATGAAATGAAGTGCAAAATTCATTGGCAAAACAAAACTTGTTCTATGGTGGAACAGGGGAGTCGGTTGAATCTCCACTAGTATTGCTGTGAGTTAGCTATAATTCGTAGGATTGAAAAATAGCTTTTATAAAATCAGAATCAAAACCTGGAAGGGGTCATCTATAGTCTAGACTGTGCACAGTTTTCCACTGAAGCACAAAATTTTCCCTACAATGCCAACATCAAAGTTTCTGTGCACCCTCTCTCTCTAAAGCTACGAGAATGTATCACAAGATTTCTCAGACTCAGCACTCTGGACTTTTCGAGTCATAATTCTTTATGTTAGGGACTGTAGCATCCCTGGCCTTCACCCACTAGATGCCAGTAGCACCTTCAAATCCTGCAATGGTGATGATCAATGGTATCTCCAGTCATTGCCTAATGTCCCCTTGGGGGCAAAGCCATCCCAGGTTGAGAACCGTTGTGTTAGTTGTAGAGGTTCATATAAACACTGCAGCACCAACCCCAACCCCAACCCCACAAACTGCAGAACACACAAGCAATCCTAAAACAATTATTTTCTGTTCTCCTTTTGCAAATATTTCCCATTTAAACACCAATTCACTTGTTAGGTAGCAGCTAGGAATAAGCAGCCAGAGGGGAAATAAAGGCAGGGCCCTCACCATTACAACCTAACAAAGAACTTAATACAGGAGGTTAGAAGCAAAAGGAAGACATGCCTCACCAATTAATTTAGCAGTCCTGAGCTCTATTTGATAACATTGCCAGGTGTCATGAGCATTACAATTAAAACAGCACAGGAGGTGGGGAGAGTCCTTGAGACTGTGCTGAGAAAGGGGGTTTCTGTAAACTTCTGTAGCAGTTGCACTCGAGGAAGAGGGGGACTTATGCTGGGAAAGGGGCCCTCAGTAACAATTTCACTAACGAAGACAAGGAGCCATTACTGAGAAAGAAAGCCTTTGTAGCTGCACATTATTCCCAAGATTTAAAAGGGACAGAATGAGGGGGAACCTGGAAGCTAGCTAAGGTATATAACTCCTTAACCCCAATAGTTGGCATGCTCAGGTTAGCTAAATACCCACTTGTAGCCTCGGCTCAAGTGTATAGAGCAAACTTACCAATAAACTAACAGACTGACTAACAGCTTATTTCCTCCTCACGTGGGGCATTTAGACTAGCTGGGTGCCTGCTTACAGCTTTGTGTTCATGTGTTTCATAAATAAACTTGCTATCTCATTTCCACTATACATGTTTGTCTCTCACTTGAATTCGTGTCTTGGGAGCAAGACAAGAACCAAGGCAGGGGAGGGAGCCTCTTGACTCTGGTTTCTCTCTCCCCATGCATAACACGTTCACATAGTTGCGCTTCTCTAGCAACGAATATAGTTCTAGTACCCAATATTTGTCCTAGAAATCTTATGAACATTGCAGTAGCCACAGACTTGTCCTCTTCCCCTGGCCTCACAAACTAATATAGAACCTGCTGTAATTTGCAGCTCAATTTTCTCCAACCTCTTTCCCCTCTTTCATCTTCTCTATCTCCCTCTGTCCCACCCCTGCCTCCCACCCCAAGACCTCTGAGAAGAATCTCAGCCAAACCATTCAACCTTTCAGACCCCACAGAAAGCACCAGATTCCTCAAAGCAACTCAAAAAATATTCTCAAAAACAGTGCTTTTATTATGTGTAATGTACTGATATTTTGTATTTAAAAAACACGCTAAATTGATTTCACCCATGGTGTGTAGAGACCAGCGGTTTAAAATCCACAGCTTTGGGGCCTCTAATTCAGGATCAGAGGAGGAGAGGGATCCCTAGAGGAAAGATTTATTTAGTGCAGCTCATTATATATTAAATAGTAGAAAATACAGTTGGGAGGAAAAAAAGCTGTACAGACTTTGGGTGGAAGCTAATCTGGTTGAGGTTCTTTTAAGAAGCTGCCTCAACCTGGTAATTGCCAGGCACTGTCCCTAAGACCTAAAGGTAGGCCTGAAGCGCACTGTGGCAGAAGGCCTCTAGAAGAGGGTCCACATACTTTTGTTGAGAATCTCAGAATTGCTTTTCCTTAATGCCTCCAGGGACATTGCCTCCTCCCTACCCTCAACCTAAAGGGGTAACAAGTGAACGTGCTATCCGAAAAGGATACTTTTCACCAAAGCAAGTAGGTTTTAGTTGCCAGTTTCAAACTTTATTCCCTGGCTCCACTTCACTTGGTGGCCTGAACTTTTCCCAGGGCAAGAAGCTTCTCTGAGAAAAGAAGCAAGTTAGGAAATCTTTCACCACTGGGTGAAAACACTAAGCTCACACTGGCCTCAATCACACAAAAAATTGATTGGTTCCGAAAGCCAGATGTCCACAGCTTAGCTTGATTTGGACCTCAAAGGATATGATTATATCCCATGTCACAGAGCCAACCTCTGGGTTGGTTCCAGCCTCAGATGAACTTTTCCCTTTATCCCAAGACACACAGCTTCCTGAAGCTTCAGATATGTATTCCTCACCCTCTGAACAAAAACCTCCATTATTTTTTATTTTATTTTTCAGTTGCAGTTGACATTCAATATTATATCAGTTTCAAGTGTATAGCATACTGGTTAGACATTTATATACCTTAAGAAATGATCCTCTCCATATTTCAAGTACCCACTTGCCACTATACATAGTTATTACAATATTATTGACTATATTCCTTATGCTGTACTTTACATTCTCATGATTAGATTGCCTTTACCCATTTGTACTTCTTAATCTCATCAACATTTTCACTGAGCACGGTAAACCCCACTCCCCTCTCACCAACATTACTTACTCTCCATATTTATGACTGTTTCTGTTTTGTTTTGTTTTTGGTATATTTCATTTGATTATACTATTACAGTTGTCCCGTTTTTTTCTCCCCTTTATTCCGCCCCCACCATGTACCCCACTTCCCTCCAGCATTCCCCACTGACCTAGTTCTTGTCCAAGGGTCATACATATAAGTTCTTTGGCTTCTCCATTTCCCATACTGTTCTTGACCTTCTCCTATTTTGTACCTGCCAATTATGCTTCTTATTCTCTGTACCTTTTCCCACTTTTTCCCGCCTCCCTTTTCCCATGGATAATTCTCCATGCCATCTCCATTTCTGTGATTCTGTTCCTGTTCTAGTTGTTTGCTTAGTTTGTTTTTGTTTTTAGGTTCAGTTATAGATAGCTGTTTGTTCTCATTTTACTGTTCATATTTTTGACTATCTTCTTTTTCTTAGATAAGTCCCTTTAACATTCCATATAATAAGGGCTTGGTGATGATGAACTCCTTTAACTTGACCTTATCCAGGAAGCACTTGATCTGCCCTCCCATTCTAAATGATAGCTTTGCTGGATAGAGTAATCTTGGATGAAGTTCCTTGCCTTTCACTTAATATGTCTTTCCAGCCCTTTTTTGCCTGCAAGATTTCTTTTGAGAAATCAGCTGATAGGCTTATGGGAATTCCTTTGTAAGTAACTCTCTCCTTTTCTCTTGCTGCTTTTAAGATTCTCTCCTTATCTTTAATCTTTGGCAATTTAATTGTGATGCATCTTGGTGTGTTCCTCCCTGGGTCCAACTTCTTAGGAACTCTCTGAGCTTCTTGGACTTACATATCTACTTCCTTCACCAGACTGGGGAACTTTTCTTCATTATTTTTTCAAATAATGCCCTTCCTGCCCTTCCTCTTCTCCTTCTGGCACCCCTGTGGTTCAAATGTTGGAACATTTCAAGTTGTCCCAGAGGTTCCTAAGCCTCTCTTCATCTTTTTAAATTCTTGTTTCTTCATTCTGTTCCAGTGGAATGTTTATTTCTTCCTTCTCTAAGTTGTTGACTTGACTCCTGGTTTCGTTCCCTTCGCTGTTGGCTATAGTTTCCCTTATTTCACTTTCTATAGCTTTCACATCTTCCTTTATTTTGTGTCCGTACTCAATCATTTCTGTGAACATCCTGATTACCAGTGTTTTGAACTCTGCATCTGACAGGTCAACTATCTCATTGCTTAGTTCTTTTTCTGGGGTATTGATCTTTTCTTTCATTTGAGCCACATTTCTTTGTCTCAGCACACGTGTTATGTTGTAAGGGGCAGAGTCTTAGGTATTTGACAGAGCAGGGCAACCACTTCACTGGGTTGTGGCTCTGTATGTGGTGGAGGGGTCAGAGAGAGAATAACATTGCTTGCTTGGCTCTCACCCCACTTCCAGTCACTTCCCCCACTTCTCACAAATGAATTGCATCCTTCTAGGTGCTGCCCTGGTGCTGATTCTTGGGTGAGTGGGCTTGTGTACATTCTAGGACCCCATGGTTCCCTCCAACAGATTCTCCTGTGAAACTGGCAGTTTCTCCCACTGCTGAAACCCTCTCAAGTTTTTATAGCCAGAGGTTTTGAGGCTTTATTTTCATCCTGCCACTGGAACCCTGGTTTGTGCAGTCTGTCTCACTCCCCAGTTGTGCCTCCTGGTTTATCCACACACGAATGTGGGACCACATGGTCTGCCAGCCACTGCCTTGCCACACGTCCTCTCCATGCCGGCTTCCCATCTCCACTCTTCCTATGGGTCTGGATAAATGTTTCTTCTTTAACTCCTTGGTTGTCAGACTTTCATACAGTTCCATTTTCTGGCAGTTCTGGTTGTTTTTGTTTTTAAATTGGTTGTTATTCTTCTTTTGGTTTTGTGAGGAAGTAAAGCATATCTACCTACACCTCCATCTTGGCCAGAAGCCATAAGTGTCTGTTTTTATGCCAGTACCATGATGATTTGATTACTACAGTCTTGTAATATAGTTTGATATCAGATAGTGTGATAACACCAACTTTTTTGTCTTTCTCAAAATTGCTGTGATTATTCAGAGTCTTTTGTGGGTCCATATAAATTTTGGACTATTTGTTCTAGTTCTGTGAAAACACCATTGGTATTTTGATGGGAATTGCATTGAATTTATAGATTTTGGGGAGTAGTATAGACATTTAACCATATTCTTTCTATCCAGCATATGTTTCCATTTATCTGTACCTTCAATTACTTTCTTCTGTGTCTTATAATTTTCTAAGTACAGACATTTACACCCTTGATTAAATTTTTCCTAGGTATTTTTTATGCAATTATAAATTATTTTTTTCTTGGTTTCTCCTTCTGATAGTTCATTATTGCTATATAAAAATGCAGCTGGTTTCTAAATATTTATTTTTGTATGCTACTAATGCATTGAATTTATTTATCAGTTCTAATGGTATTTTGGTTAGACTCTTTAGAATTCTTTATATATTGTATCATGTCATCTGCAAATAATGACAGTTTTACTTCTTCCTTTACAAGTTGAATGATTTTATTTATTTATTTTGTCTAATTGCTGTGGCCAGGAATTCCAATACTGCACTGAATATGAGTGGTAAAAATAGATATTCCTGTCTTGTTCTTGGTGTTAAGGAAACTGCTTATCAGTTTTTCCCTGTAGAGTGTGATGTTAGCTGTGGTTTTGTCATATATGGCCTTTATTTTGTGAAGTAATATCTCCTCTATTCCCACTTTGCTGAGAGTTTTTATCATAAATGGGTGCTGGATTTTGTCAAATGCCTTTCTGCACCTATTGATATAACCATATGATTTATATCCTTCATTTTGTTTTTGTGATATATCACATTAGTTGATTTGTGGATATTGTACCAACCTTGCATCCCAAGAATAAATAGCCAATGATCATGGTGTATGATCTTTTTAATATCTTGCTGAATTTGGTTTGCTAATATTTTATTGAGAATTATTGTATCTATTTCATCGGGAATATTGGTCTATAATTTTTTTCCTTGTAATGTCTTTAGCTGGTTTTGGAATTAGAATAATGCTAGCCTTGTAAAATGAGCTTGAGAGTATTTTTTCCTCTTGAATTTTTCAGAATGGTTTGAGAAATATAGGTGTTAATTTTTCTTCTAATATTTGTTAAAATTTACCTGTAAAGCCATCTGGTCCGGGACTTTTGTTTGTTGGGAGTTTTGTGATTACTGCTTTGATTTATTAGTTGTAATATATCTGTTCAGATTTTTTACTTCTTAATTTCATCCTTGATTTGGTGGTATATAATTGTACTATTTTCTTATAATCCTTCACATTTCTATGATGTCAGTTTTTACTTCTCCTCTTTCATTGCTGAATTTATTTATTTGAGTCCTGTCTCTTTTTTTCTTGATGAGTCTGTTTAAATATTTATCAACTTCATTGATCTTTTCAAAGAACCAGCTATTGGTTTTATTTATCTTTTATATTTTTTAGACTCTATTTTGTTTATTTCTGCTCTGATATTATTTCCTTCCTTCCACTCTCTTTGGGCTTTTTTGTTGTAATTTTTCTACTTCATTTAGTTGTAGGGTTAGATTCTTTATTTGAAATTTTTTACTGTTTCTTAAGGAGGACCTGTATTGTTATGAATTTCCCTCTTTGGACTGTTTTCACTGTGTCCCAGAGATTTGGGGACAATGTATTTTTATTTTTATTTGTCTCAAGATATCTTTTTATTTCTTCCTTAATCTCATTGTTTACTCATTCACTGATTAGTAACATGTTATTTAGCGTGTATATGTTTTGTGGATATTTATTTATTTATTTATTATAATTCACTGCTTGTTTCATACCATTGTGGTCAGAGATGATACCTGATATGAGCGTAGTCTTCTTAAATTTACTCAGACTTGTTTTGTGGTCTATCTTGAAAATATTCTATGTGTACTTAAAATAATATATATTCTGCTGCTTTAAGGGGAAATGCTCTAAAAATACCAATTAAATCCTTCTAGTCAAATGTGTTATCTAAGGCCACTATTTCCTTATTGATTTTCTGTCTGGAATATTAATCCATTAATGTCAATTGGGTGTCCTGCTGTAACATCATTATTGATGATCTCTCTTTTTATATCCAAAATAGGAGTGCATATTTTGCACTCCTAAATGTTTACATTAGTACATTATGTACTGTGTACACAGTACATAAATGTTTACAAGGGTCATATCCTCTTGTTAAATTGATTTATTTATCATTATGGATTTGATGATACTTCTTTGTTTCTTGTTATAGCCTGTTTTAAATTCTATTTTGTGTAATATAAGTATTGATACCCCAGCTTTTTTAAATTCAATTTGCATAAAATATCTTTTTCCATCCCTTACTCTTTGTGTGGGTCTTCTGAGAGAATCAGGTCTTTTGATTTGAAATAGGTTCTTTGTGGACAGCATATATATGGATCTCGTTTTCTAATTTATTCAGCTATCTATGTCTTATAATTGGAGCATTTAAGCCATTTACATTTAAAGTGATTATCGATAGGTACATATTCACTGCCATTTTATTGTTCATATTTGTGTTTCTTTTTTTCTTTCTTAAAGAATGGTAAAATACAATTTTTAAAAATTTGCAAAAAAATAAAATAAAATTTAAATTTTAAACAAACAAAAAAAGAATTCCCTTTAACATTTATTTTAATCAATGGTTTGTTGCTGATGAACTTCCTTAGCTTTTTCTTGTCTGGGAAGCTCTTTATTTCTCCTTCAATTTTAAATCATAGCCTTGCAGGGTACAGTAATCAGGGTAGGTCTTTGGTTTTCATCACTTTGAATATTTCTTACCATTCCTTCTGCCTTGCAACGTTTCTGCTGAGAAATCAGGTGACAGTCTTCTGGGAGCTTCCTTGTAGTTAACTAATTGCCTTGCTGCTTTTAAGGTCCTTTGTTTGTCTTTAACCTTTGTCATTTAAATTATGATGTGTCTTAGTGTGGGCCTCCTTGAGTTCATCTATTTGGCATTCTCTGCTCTTTCTGGACTCATGTGTCTATTTCATTTGCCAGATTAGGGAAGTTTTCAGTTATTATTTCTTCAAATATGTTCTCAAACTTGTGCCGTCTTCCTTCTTTCTGGTACCCCTATGATGTGGATGTTGTTATGCTTAATGTTGTCCCAGAGGTCCCTTAAACTGTCCTCACTTTTTTCTTTTTCTGCTCTAAAATTCTTTTTTCCTTATTCTGCTCTGGTTGTGTGTTTTATGCTACCTTGTCTTCCAAATTGCTGCTTCAAACCTCTGATTCATCTAATCTACAGTTGATTCCTTCTAGTGTTTTCTTCATTTCAGTTATTCTTCATTCCCGATTGGTTCTTTTTATGGTTTCTATGTCCTTTGTTATGCTGTTAAATTGTCACTAAGTTTCTTGAGCATCCTTACAACCATTGTTTTGAACTCTCTATCTGGTAGTTTGCTTGCCTCCATTTCATTTATTTCTTTTTATGGAAATTTCTCCTGTTCTTTAATTTGGGTCATGTTTCTTTGTCTCATCATTTTGGTTACCTCTATGTGTTTGTTTCTATGTATTAGGTAGATCTGCTATGTCTTCCAGTCTTGATATGGTGGTCTTATGAAGTTTGCATCCTATATGACTAAGTGATTACCTGGCTCCCTGATTCTGTGAGCCAGGTGCTCTAGGAGTGTTTTTTGTGTGGATTATGTGTTCCATCCTGTTGTAGTTGAGACTCAATTGCTGTTGGCCTAGCCATGTATGAGGATGACCCTGAGGCAGACTGGAGGCCTTCAGGATTAGCTATGATCAGTGTGTGAGCTGCTGTGTGGGGCTGATCCCACGAAGCAGAATTTGCCCCAGCAGGGTCTGGTTCCTGCCAATATCTCCCTTTGGGTGTTCCACTTGTGAAACTAATCAAATCATGCTTTGATGTAGTCTGAAGCCAGCCTCTGGGTGTGTTGGTCCTGGGGCCTCTTGGGAGGGGTCTGGTGCAGTTTAATGTCAGGTGCTGTCTGTGACCAGCCCTAGGCTTCCTATTAGGAGCTACAAAGAAATCCACAGTTGGTAGCTGTCTCTGCTTGGCCTGGGTACACATAGGAGGGGCCAAACTGACTACTGAGGCTGGCTGCCACCAGTACAGGGCCTGGGGCAGGTCATCAGAAGGCCTAAGGCACCTTGAGATCTGCCAGCTCCTGCCAACTGCCCATTAGGCTCAGCCACTGAAAGAGTCTGAGGTGGTATGTGATTTGCATGGGGCAGGTTTCTTTTTTTCTTTTCTTTTTTTTATTGTTCAAGTACAGTTGTCTCCATTTCCCCACCACCACTTTCCCCCACCCCGTGGACCCCTACTTCCCACCCTCAATCTTACTGAGACAGATTCTTAGGGAGTCACCTAAGTGCATTGAGTGGTGTTCACTAGGTTAATAAAGATTCAGACTTGGCACCACTACTGTGTCTGAGGCCTCTCAGCAAAAGTCTCACAGTAGACTAAGGCCAGGGTTTTTGTGGTATATTGGGAATCTCAGGGAGTCATCACGGTGCAGCTAGTTGAGTTCATCAGGCTCAAGCAATTAAGATTTGTCTGTTTGGAAGGGAGACTTAGCAAATAAAAGGTAGTGCCTGCAGGATGACAGTCCTCTCCTTAAAGTCAAACAACTTATTTGCTCCCTTCCATTCTCTGGCTACCCCCAAGCTTGCCTAGAATTTTTCAAAAAAGACTGCATCATGGGCCCAGGATGGTTGCTATTGGCAGATTTTATAGTTGTAAGTTGGTTAGGGTGGGGCTACTGTAGCTCCCATTATAATGGAAGGAGGGCTCGGCCTAGGAAAGATGGTCTTCATGAGCCTTGCAGGAGAGGCATTCAAGACTGGGACCTTGGCAGTTGTCCTTCCCGCCCTCTCCCTGAAGTTACACGACCCAATCCCTCCCTCTATGACTTCGGCACCCTCTGAGCTGCCATTCATTTGCCTGTGCCCAGAGTGAGTGCCTGGTAGTAGGAGTTTGCTGGCCCTTTCAAAGGATGCCTGGGTTTCCAGCAGCCCTCTGTCTCCCCAGGTGGACAAAATCCCTGCTGATTTTCTCAGCCAGATGTTTTGCGAGCTCCTATTCCTGCACTGGTGCTCAGGAGTGGGGAGCTTGGTATAGGGCTGAGACCCTTTGCTCCTCAGAAGGGACCTCTGCAAATGAAATAGCTGTATTCTCAATCATCACACATAGATACAGGCCAGTTCATTTAGCATTGCTGCCCATTTTACCAGTCTGGATGTTGCTGCTTCTGTATTATTTTCAGTTGGAAGACTTCTGTTCATGTAGTCTTCAAATGGTTACCCAGGTTTATTGTTTTAATTTAGTTGTATTTTATGTGGTCATGGGAGGACGTGAGTGCAGCTTACATCTACTCCATAATCTTGGACTAAATCTTTCAGTTTTACTTTAATTAGGCCAATTTAAGAATATTCCCGCTCAGAACCAATTCTGGGGGAAGGAGAGTTGGATTTTGCTTTCTCTGAGCCAGAGTTAGCTTCCTCCGAAGTCCATGTACTGTAGAAAGGAGTGGAATAAAAATAAGGGTTGGAGAAAGAAATAATGCTGGGAAGTAGAAAATAAAAGTTGGGCACTTGAGGGCTGAAAGTTCTAACTCTCTAATCACAAAGTTTGTTCTGCTGGCAACCAGCTCCCTCATCCTTAGAGGCTTTTCAAAAGTCAACTCAAGAACTCAGGTGTGGTTGAAAGGAGTTAGGAATGAATAACACAAGACACTCCTTTCACTTTTGTGCTCTGAAGCTATTTCAGAAGCTGAGAACAAAAACTAAGTATTATAATAAATGATGCTCCTTAATTTTTATCACTTAGGAAATTACAAGGATTTTAGAAGTTGTGTGCCAGGAGACAAGACTGAAGACCAAAATCTATTTCTTATATCACAGTACATTGGAGAAAAATTTCAGAATCTATGGCTTGGTCAAGGGTTCTTAACATGACACCTAAAACATAATTCATAAAATAAAAATTGATAAATTTGACTTCATCAAAATGAAAAACTTTTGCTCTGTGAGGGATTGTGTTAATGATGAAAAGGGTAAAAAGACTAGCTACAGACTAGGGGAAAATATTTGCAAACTACAATATAATTGCAGAACCAGCTCATAATGGTCCTATCCTGTTTAAGGAGATACTGAGTTGCTATTCAGAGATAACAGAACAAGGTCGCAAGTCATGCAACCAGGGCCTGTGCAGAAGAAAATTGTCCTCCAGCTGCACCCTGAACCAGAGTCTTATCTCTCTTCTCCCTCTCCGAGGAACCAAAGGACCAGAACATGACTGGAACTTGAATATCAGAACCCTTTCAGAAGTGGTGGGCTTATTGTCCAGGAAGATCTGATACTGAATCCTCAAACCATAAATGGCCAAGCTCCAAGTTTCTCTAATTAAAATTTGCCCTACCAGCACTTCTGCCCCAAACCCTGGATCAAAGAGAGATTTGAGCTTTGCCTCCTTTCTCCTGTGAGCCAAGTTAGCATTAAATAAATTGTTGTTTCTTATCTCAAAAACAGATGTCATAGAATTGCTCATTGGGCAAGGAACACTTGTTTGGTAACAGAAGAACACATATCTAGAATATATAAAGAATGCTCAAAAATGTTTTAAATTAAATTTTATTTTTATTTATTATTAGTTTTTTAAATGTCTGTGGGTATTTAGGTGAACTTTTTAAAAAAGATTTTATTTATTTACCTTTAGAGGGGAAGGGTTAGGGAGAGAAATATCAATGTATGGTTACCTCTTGTGTGTCCCCTGCTGGGAACTGGCCTGCAACCCAGGCATGTGCCCTGACTGAGAATCAAACCACGATCCTTTGCTTCTCAGGCCCACACTAAATCCACTGAGCTACACCAGCCAGGGCTTACATTTTAGAAAGAAGGCTAAAGACAATGGTAAAAATACAAAAACCAAACAATCCAGTTAGAGAAAGGGCAAAGGACATGAAAAGTCATTTAAGTGAAGAGTATATACAAAAGTCAAATAAACACACAATAATATATTCAACATCACTAGTCATTAGAGAAATGCAAATTAAGACTATATTGAGATATCACTTTAGACCCATTAAAACAACTAAAATAGACATACTCTCTCTTTCAGGAAGCATGCCCATACCTTTTCCTTCCCCCTCTTCTTTTCCTAAAGGCGTGCATCTCCTAAATTTTAAGGGACCCATGAGACTTGCAACTGGGCAGTGCCTGCTTGTCCCAGGCTAACCCCCTGAACCTATTTCTGTTTCCATGGCCCACTTTCCTCTGACTTTCTCAGTGAGCCAAATCAGCCTAGGCTAAGGCACATTTCTTTCCTATAACATTTCCAGAGAACAAGAACACTCCTGCCTACTCTCTCCTGTTGCTTCTTCTATCCTAGGCCCTTCCTTGTTTCACTCTCCCTAGCTTTAATAAACATTCTCTTAAGATAAAGTGAAAAAAAAACTAAAATAGAGGAATGGTAGCATGAGAGATACCCTTGATCTTTCCCCTTGAAGTTTCAACAATTTGAACAGTTATAACTCAACAAAGGATTCCCTGCCTAACATACAGGCACTCCTGAGAGATCCACACATCGAAGCATCTAGAGGTAGGCAACTAGGAACAAACAGGAGAAGTATGTAAGGAGAAGGGCTGACACAACCAGCCCTGCAGCTCACAGTGGAGCTCAGCCCAGAGAGGGAGGTAGCTGGTTGTGGAGGGTGCTCCCTTTACCTGGGAGTAGCAAAGAGATTCAGTGGGCATCCCTGTAAGGGTGAGCAGTATGTGCAATGGCTGAGCCCAGAGATCTGGGCAAGGACACAGCACTGGGGTATGGCTGCAGTTGTCAGGCAGTCAGGTTTCCAGAGAGAGAAATAAAGTCATGGAGCCCTACCACCCCATAGACCCCCAGAGCTCACTTCCCTTTGCGCTTGGTGTTGGCTTGTGAAGCACATTATCTGCAAACCTGAGAACTGTTACTACAGAATCGCCATTTTCCCTGAGCAAAGGGTATACTCTGAGAATGGTCCTGGGGTCAGGGCACAGTGGGGACCACAGATGTCTGAGTTCACCATTACTAGGATGACAAAACAAGGTAGGTGGCTGTGTTCCCCAAACCCACCCTACCCCCACACATTGCATATACACTAATGGCAGCCAGAGATGGATGGAGGCCAATACTGGGATTTCA